>CAUYQV010044871.1:0-15850 GCA_963574575.1 Galagoides demidoff | reverse complement strand
GCCTCCCAAGTAGCTGGGACCACAGGCGCCCGCCACAACGCCCGGCCATTTTTTGGTTGCAGCCATTGTTGTTTGGCGGGCCCGGGCTGGGGATTCGAACCCGCCACCTTAGGTGTACGTGGCTGGCGCCGTAGCCGATTGAGCCACAGGCACCGAGCCAAAGACCAGTTTTAAATTCTCCTTTCTATAAAGACCTATATTGACCTCAGCTCACACCTCTGAAATGCTGCAAGAATAAAAGTAACAAGAAGCCAGGGCTGCAGGGTTAGTGTATCCAGTGAAAGTTACCTCTATAGGCTGTGACTTTGGCAGGTAGGAAAAGTTCAGAAGAGAAGGAAGGAGTAAAGGCAGATGACACATTCGGGGGTGAGGCTAAGAGGAAAAGGGGGGCTTGATATTCAACCTGGGGAAGAATCAGGACTCCTGTCATCAGACCCAGGGCATTTGGGCTTTGAGAGTACCACCCCATGTGGGAGGTGAAGGGGTCCTGGAATCTCCCATCAGAATAATGACTATACTTAGGGTTCACCTGAGGCCCTTGAAAAAAATCAATTCCTCCTTCCTGGCTAAATAGCAATTTGCAGCTCTCTGCATTTGGTGGGCCTTGCCAACTGACTTGGGATCGCATAATGCTTTTCTTAGTGAGGATCTTTAATACCCAAAAGGCTTAGCATTAAGTACAGAAAGGACAGAAAAGCTAAGCCATTGTTTTCTTTTTTTTTTTTTTTTTTGAGACAGAGTCTCTTTCTGTCACCGTGGGTAGACCTGGGTAGAGTGCTGTAAAATCATAGCTCACAGCAATCTCTTGGACTCAAGCAATCCTCTTGCCTCAGCCTCCTGAGTAGTTGGGACTACAGGTTGCCACCACGATGCCCAGCTAGTTTTTCTATTTTTAGTAGAGATGGGGTCTCACTCTTGCTTAGGCTGGTCTTAAACTTCTGAGCTCAAGCAATCCTCCTGCCTCAGCCTCCCAGAGTGCTAGGATTACAGGTGTGAACCACCACACCCAGCTTCCTCCTTTTTGGGGTCTTATATTATACTAGAAAGTAATCTATGTATACTTGCATATTTTGTATTGTAAGGGTTTGAGAATTTTAAGGGAATTTAGCATGAATTGAGTAATCAACTATGGCCATATTTTTTCTAAATTGTGGTGAAAATAAACATAAAACTTAGCATCCTAACCATTTTGAAGTGTGCAGTCTAATAGTGTTAAGTGCATTTACATTGTTTTATCAGCCAGATTTTGACTTAGACGTTACAAGAGAATTTTATAAGTTTGTAAACAGAATGCTACTGTTTAAGGAAACTTAAAATCTTCATTTCTAAAAATTGAATTTATTAGATGTATAAGAATTCATTATGAAGTACTTGGGAAGGTTCTGAAAATAGCTTACGAAGATATCCAATATGCTAAGTTCATTAGTGTACTTAAAGTATGTAAGGGAATTTATTTAAGTGGTTAGAAAAGGCCCTTAAAATAAGGTGACCAGATGTCCCGCTTTTGGCGAGACAGTCTCAATTTTTAACAATTTGTTTAAATGGTTAGAAAAGGCCCTTAAAATAAGGTGACCAGACATCCCGCTTTTGGCGAGACAGTCTCAATTTTTAACAATTTGTCCTGCATCCTGTGGCATTTGAAAAAAGTCCCGATTTTTGGAAAGAATGCACCACAAGCTAGGGAACAGCGGGACAACAGGAAGGGAATATATGGTTTTCAGCTGCTGAAAAGGTTAATGTAACTCCATTTGGGAATGAAGAGGTTAATGTAACTTCATTTGGAAATGAAAAGGCTAATGTAAACGCCCTACTCCCCTCCTGGGCAAGGTCGCCCAGGTGGACCTGCACCCTACTCCTTTGAGCCACAGGCACCGCCCTATACATAATTTTTTTTTAATGTATTATATTTGTAAATTGTACTTATGTTGAAATTAAAAAATATATATACTACAATGCTATTTTTGCATTCTATGAAAATTTTTGTTGCTCCACATAGACCGAATTTTTAATTAAGAACACTCCCCCGGCTCGGTGCCTGTGGCTCAACTGGCTAAGGCGCCAGCCACGTACACCTAAGGTGGCGGGTTTGAATCCCCAGCCCGGGCCCGTCAAACAACAACATGGCTGCAACCAAAAAATGGCTGGGCGCTGTGGTGGGCGCCAGTGGTCCCAGCTACTTGGGAGGCAGAGGCAGGAGACTCGCTTGAGCCCAGGAGTTGGAGGTTGCTATGAGCTGTGATGCCATGGCACTCTACCCAGGGGGACAGCTTGAGGCTCCGTCTCAAAAAAAAAAAAAAAAAAAAATTTCTGAATAAACTGGGCTGACATTTCTGACTCATGTCTAAATGCACATGAACAGAGAAAAATGTAGGCAGACTAGGTAAAGATAAAGAACCAAACTGGGAGCGGCACCTGTGGCTCAAAGGAGTAGGGCGCCAACCCCATATGCCAGAGGTGGCGGGTTCAAACCCAGCCCCGGCCAAAACAGCAAAAAAAAAAAAAAAAAAAAAAAGAACCAAACTGGGATTGGTGTTTTTACACTCTGCCAGTAAGACAGAGTTTGCAATGTGAGCTTAATCAAGTTAATCACCTGTGAAAAGAAAAGTATCAACACTTTTCTGAGAAATAAAATAGAATCCAGAGTCTCCTTCAACATAAACCTTCATAATATTTAGGATATGATCCAAAATCCCATGAATAAAAAGAACCTGGGAAATGTGACCCATTCCCAAGGGAAAAGCAAACAACAGAGGCCAATCCCAAGAAAACTCAGATGTTAGAATTATCAGACAAGGATTTTAAGGCAGCTATCATAACTGTGCTCAAGGATATAAATACACTTAGAGTGAGTGAACAGATAGGAAAACACAGCAGAAAAACAAAAAACACAAAAAGAGAACAAATGGAATCTTTGAGACAAAGCCTCACACTGCTACTCCAGGCTAGAATCCTGTGGTGTCATAGCTCATAGCAACCTCAAATTTTTGAGTGGTCCTCTTACCTCAGTCTCCCAAATAGCTGGGACTACAGGCACCTGCCACAGTGCCAGGCTAGTTTTTCTCTTTTAAGTAAAGATGGGGTTCATTTTTGCTCAAGTCAGGCTGGTCTCAAACTCCTGAGCTCAAGCATTCCACTGGCCTCTCAGAGTGCTAGGATTATAGGTGTGAGCCACCATGCCCAGCCACAAATGGAAATTTTAGAACTAAAATATCTAAAATAAGAAATTCACTGCTGGGGTATGATCACATGTGTCTGTAGCCCCAACAACTTGGGAGGCTCAGGCCAGAGATTCTCATGACCCCAAGAGTTTGAGGTTGCAGTGTGCTATGTTTGTACCTGTGGTTATCCACTGCACTCTAGCCTGGGTGGCATGGCAGGTCTCCATCTCTAAAAAACAAACAAAATTCACTGGGTGAGCTTAATGACCATTCCACCATCCCAGTGGAAAGATGAAATGAACTTAAAGAAAGATCAATAGAAGTTATCCAATCTGAGAAAGAGAGAACAGAGCCTCAGAGTCCTGTGGGACAATACCAAAATGTCTAATGTATGAGTAATTGGAGTCACCAAAGGAGAAGGAAAAGGACAGAAAAAAATATGATAATCCTTAGCCAGATGTTGTGGCAGGCACCTGTAGTCCCGGCTACTTGGGAGACTGAGGCAAGAGAATTGCTTAAGCCCAGGAGTTTGAGGTTGCTGTGAGCTGTGATGCCACGGTACTCTACCTAGGGTGACAGCTTGAGACTCTGTCTCAAAAAAGAAAGAAAGAAAGAAAAGAAAAGAAATATGATGATCCTGTCAAGGGGAGAGGTCAAATAGTATAAGGTCTTACACTTAAGTTTTTGAACTTGCCACTGTGCACTTACCATGGCAGCACTGTACAAACAACTGGGTAAGGTTTGGTAACCTTGGTATATCAGTGTCTCACAGCTGTGTTTGTGTTGACATGCGGTGGTATCTTGCAGAGTGGTGTTCATTAATGTTGTTGCATGTTTTTATGTGCTATGTCAGTCTTGAATTAATGCAATAAACAAACATTAAATTTCTTGTTGAACTTGGCAAGAGCATAAATGAGATAAGAGACGTCTTAGTTCAGGTTTATGGGGATAATGCCATGGAGAAAACGGCAGTGTACAGATGAATTAAACATTCTCTCCTGAGGGGAGAAAATGAGTCACTGATGAAGAGAGGTCAGGGCAGCCAGTAATAAGCAGAACTGATGAAAACATTGCAATCATGTGTTCAATAGTGCATTAAAATTATCGGCTGACTGTGAGAAGCATAGCAGACTGAGCAAACACCCACAGAGAAACAGTTAGGAAAAATCTTAACTGAAAATCTTGGTGTGAGAAAGGTGTGGCTCTTAAATCATGACAAAGCACCAGCTCACATGGCATTCACTGTTTGTGAGGGAGTTTTTAGCCAGCAAACAAATAACTACATTGGAACACCCCTCCTACTCACCTGATCTGGCTCCCAATGACTTTCTTTACCCAAAGATAAAGGAAATATTGAAAGGAAGACATTTTGATGAAATCCAAGATACTATTTTGATGAAATATCAGGATACTCAGGATATACAATGACAGCTCTGGTGGCCAGTCCAGAAAAAGTTCCAAAATTGCTTTTAGGCTCGGTGCCTGTGGCTCAATCAGCTAAGATGCCAGCCACATACACCTAAGGTGGTGGGTTCGAATCCCCAGCCTGGGCCCACCAAACAACAATGATGGCTGCAACCAAAAAATGGCCGGGCATTGTGGTGGGCTCCTGTGGTCCCAGCTACTTGGGAGGCTGAGGCAGGAGACTCGCTTGAGCCCAGGCGTTGGAGGTTGCTGTGATGCACAGCACTCTACCCAGGGGGATAGCTTGAGCCTCTGTCTCAAAAAAAAAATTAAAAAAAAAGAGTATACTAGGTGCTGGCTTCAGAGCATAGCTTCCCAAAGAGAGTGCTTCAAAGGTGACTGTAGTGATATTCAGCAATGAAGTATGCAACACTTTTTCCAAAAGGAGATCATGGCTCAGTACCCATAACTCAGTGGTTAGGGCACCGAACACATGCACTGGGGCTAGTGGGTTCAAACCCGGCCTGGACCTGATAAACAATGACAGCTACAACAAAAAATAGTCAGGCATTGTAGTGGGTGCCTATAGTCCCACCTACTTGGGAGGCTGAGGCAAGAGGATTGCTTAAGTCCAAGAGTTTGTGGTTGTTGTGACGCCACGGCACTCTACTGAGGGCAACATAGTGAGACTCTGCTTCAAAAAAGTAAATAAATAGGGCGGCACCTGTAGCTCAGTGCGTAGGGTACCAGCCCTATATACCAAGGGTGGTGGGTTCAAACCCAGTCCCAGCCAAACTGCAACAAAAAAATAGCCGGGTATTGTGGCAGGTGGCTATAGTCCCAGCTATGTGGGAGAGTGAGGCAAGAGAATTGCCTAAGCCCAGGAGTTGGAAATTGCTGTGAGCTGTGATGCCATGACACTCTACCAAGGGTCATAAAGTGGGACTCTGGGCTCAGCACCTATGGCTCAAGTGGCTAAGGCACCAGCCATGTACACCCAACACCTATGGCTCAAGTGGCTAAGGCACCAGCCATGTACACCCAAGGTGGCAGGTTCGAATCCAGCCGGGGCCCAACAAACAACAATGATGGCTGCAACCAAAAAATAGCTGGGTGTTGTGGCGGGCGCCTGTGGTCCCAGCTACTTGGGAGGCTGAGGCAAGAGACTCGCTTGAGCCCAGGAGTTGGAGGTTGCTGTGAGCTGTGATGCCACGGCACTCTACCCAGAGGGACAGCTTGAGGCTCTGTCTCAAAAAAAAAAAGTAAGACTCTGTCTCTAAAAAAATAAATAAATAAATAAAATGAGATCATGAACTTAATTGTCAGACCTTTGTATATGGGAAAGAAAAAGGATCACAAATAGTGGTTGTTTCTAAAGATGATGGGAAGGGATGGAATTCACAATGTAAGTAATAGTGATTTGGCTAAGGCAGAAAATATGGTAACACTTGTATTTCAACAGGAAGAAAAAAAGGACAGGACGGGAGAAAACATAAGTGGCTATAGGTGAGAATTTTCATGTGTTGGTTTCTATTTCTCTGTAAAAGAGAAAAAAAGAAAGAAAGAAATGGGGGGTGGTGGACAGAAGGAATGAGGAGAGGAAGAAAGACAAGATCGTATACTGCCAGTGGAAGTGTGAAGGAAGGGCCAGAGGTTTGAGGAGAGGGAATAATCTGTGTGGGAGAGTGAGTTAATCACAGACACTTAGTTGGGTTTCCTAGGTGTACTAAGGGCCCTTTGAACATTTACGTAGATTCAATTTGTCCTGTCGTGTGACATTCCCAGAGGCAGCTTCGCTCCAGGCACAGTGATATTGGATAGTTGGGTCCATCCATAGTTGGGATTTTGCTGGATGGATGTAACAAAATGACAAGTACTGAGGCTGAGGAATGATGGAGACTACTGTAGACGTGGACTCTAAGTTGGACAGGAGGGAGAGAGGAAGGAAGGGAGAGGACTGATGGTGTGCAGCTAGGTAGAGGAAGCCACAGACCGAGGTGCAGATGAGGGGTACAGCTGCACATGTGGGCTACAGGGAAGGGAGGTATCCATCAGAGAAGGGGAGATTGAGTCAATGACTAGAGAGCATACTGGTTTCCAGCAATGCCAGTGCCCAAATTATGACTATACAAGTGGATGGCTTAGAGATGATAGAGGTGGTTTGGGGAGAAGGAAATCGAGAAAGCAAGGGTCTGGTTGGACTGTTGGAGATTCCACCCAATCCAACACTGAATTTACCTGGGATGAAAGCAGCCCAGATGAAGCGGAGTGTGTGGGACCAATGCAGGGATCTCTGAAGAAGGAGGGGTTGGGAAGTCCACTAATCACACAAGCTGTCAGGAGGGACAGAAGATGGCCAAGACTCACAAAAGGCCTAAGGAAAATGGAAGAGAGGAAGGCAATGGCTTCACCTCTTTGCTTTTAAGCTGTGGCATGGAAGAAAATAACTAGCCACCCGGCCGGTGAGCTACAGAAGACACAGTGTGTGCAGGTGTATTATTGTACTTAATGGCTGGTGCATAACAAATTACTACAGACTTAGCAGCTTCAAACAACACAGTTCATATTTCAGTTTATGTGTGTCATTCCCAGCCTGGCTTAGCTGGGTTTTCTGCTCAGGATCTTGGGAGGTTATATCAAGGAGTTGACCAGATTGCCATCTGCGACTGCACTGGGAAGAATCTGCTTCAAGTTCACTCAGGCTGTAGCAGAATTCATTTCCTTGAGGTGATCAGACTGAAGGCCCTGGCTCCTTGCTGGCTGCCCTCAGTTATCAGCCTCGTGGGTTTTCTCTATGTGCCACTCATTTCATCAAGCCAGAAGTCTCTAGAACAAGTCATCACAAGCACGATGTCCCAAGCCCTTTGCACATTTTAAGCATAGGAAGCAAACCACAGGTGCATGTCACTCAAGGGAAGGGCATTACACAGAGGCAGGTGTGAGCACCAGGAGTCAGAGAGACACCATGGGGGCCCCTAGGGTCCATCCTCCACAGAAGGAGAGAGCATATAGGGACATTTCCTGCTTACCACAGGGCAGCATGGTGGAGGAGGCAGGCTTGGGGAGGGGGAAGCTGGGGCAGGACAAAGTGAGCACTTGAGAATGAGGCCATGGCAGAGGAGGGGCCAGGTGACAAGGAGAGGGGCTTAGACTATGGGTACAAACTGATGGAGATTGGGTTCTCTGCTTTTATCCACCATATGTACTGTGAAAAACAAATCTGCTTACTTATAAAAATATATGTGTTAAATAGGTTAACATTGTTAGATACATATTGGTTATATTTCCTCCAAAGCCTGGCCTCTTTGAAGAGCAGATGGCTGAGGCGCATCCACAGAGACAGTCTGAGAGGAATCCTGAGATAACAGGGAGAAACAAAATGGCATCCCTGATCTCCAGTATAAAATGCAGAGAGAGAGAATCAGACGGCACAGACTTCTAAGAGAGGACAGGGCCATCAGTGATGCTTTGAAACTGGAATCAAAGCCTAGTGAATTCAATAGAGTTGGGTGAAATGAAATTGTGGGACTGTCAGTAAAATGACTCACTAGAGGATGATGCTTGATAGGACACACAGGATTATAAAAGTGAAGATGGGCATATTGTAGCCCCAGCCAGAGAGCCAGGGATCTAAGCACATAAGACATCCATTTATGTCAGCATAGAAAAGTCTATTAATGTTATAATTAAAATACACATGTAGCATGGTATATTAAAATTGTTTTCATAAAAGAAAAAGAAATTGGTAGTTAAAATGGAGGGAACAAATGAAAACTTTTTAAAGTAGAGGATATATTTTTTGTTTCTTTTGCCCAAGGTAGAATACCACTCTGTTGCCCAAGGTAGAATACCACGGCTTCATCATAGCTCACAGAAATCTCAAACTCTTGGGCTCAAGTCTGGCCTCAGTTTTTCTATTTTTAGTAGAGATGGGGTCTTGCTCTTGCTCAGGTTGGTCTCGAGCTCCTGAGCTCAAGCAATCCAACCACCTTGGCCTCCCAGAATGCTAGGATTACAGGCATGAGCTACCATGCCTGGCCAAGGGAATATATTTTTTAAAGGACTTAGTAGGGTTGGAGACAAATTGGACACATCAATGTAAACACATTTTCTAGCTCACTCTCTAGAGGGCATGGCAAGAGGAGACTCTTTGCCTTCAGCTCTCATGTGGATAATGTGATTCGCTCTGCAAGTTGTTCCTGAGAGCATTCACCACTTAAAGAAATAGGGCTCCTGGGCGGCGCCTGTGGCTCAGTGAGTAGAGTGCCGGCCCCATATACTGAGGGTGGTGGGTTCAAACCCAGCCCCAGCAAAACTGCAACAAAAAAATAGCTGGGCATTGTGGTGAGTGCCTGTAGTCCCAGCTACTCAGGAGGCTGAGGCAGGAAAATCACCTAAGCCCAGGAGTTGGAGGTTGCTGTGAGCTGTGATGCCATCACACTCTACCGAGGGCAATACAGTAAGACTCTGTCTCCAAAAAAAAAAAAAAAGAGAGAGAGAGAGAAAGAAATAGGGCTCCTGGGCGGCACCTATGGCTCAGTGAGTAGGGTGCTGGCCCCATATACTGAGAGTGGTGGGTTCAAACCCAACCCTAGCCCCAGCCAAAGAAAAAATAGCCAGATGTTGTGGTGGGCACCTATAGTCCCAGCTACTAGGGAGACTGAGGCAAGATAATCACGTAAGCCCAAGAGCTGGAAGTTGCTGTGAGGTACAATGCCACAGCACTCTACCAAGGGTGACAAAGTGAGACTTTGTCTCAAAGAAAATAGGGCTCCTTGGGGAGTAGCTGATTCCATACCTTGGTGCAAGAAAAATCAAAATTAGCCTAAGTCTGCTAGCTGATGCCAGAACATGTTAGTCTCAAAAGATGTTTGAGATAATGTTAAAGAGAACGATCTGAGTATCAAAAAGAAAACCAAAAATGCTGTGAAAAGCCTGAGTCCATGTTGATATTGGGTATGGGTTATATTAAAAAGAGGTATATGTGAGTTCTCAAAAACATCCACTGTTCAGACAATGCGCATATCGTAGCCATGTTTTGCTTAATAATTAAGCTGTGAATTCCTGGTACTTATATTAGGCAGAGAGATTTAAGAGACACCTAGAGACAGAAGTTAAAATTTAAGATTTTAACTATCTTTGCAATGTACTAGGTTGTCTTAAAATAATAAAGGGCTGGGTGCTGTGGCTTATGGCTGTAATCCTAGCACTCGGGAGGCCAAAGCAGGTGTACTGCTTGAGCTCACAGGTTCGAGACCAGCCTGAGTCAGAGAGTGACCCCCATCTCTAAAAATAGCCAGGCATTGTGGCAAGTGCCTGTAGTCCCAGCTACTCAGGAGGCTGAGGCAAGAGAATTGGTTAAGCCCAAGAGTTAGAGGTTGCTGTGAGCAACCATAGCACTCTACCAAGGGCAACAAAGTGAGGCTCTGTCTCAAAGAAAACAAATAAATAAGAAGTTTATAAATCTTGTTGTTATGGCAGGTAAAATTTGACCAAGGGAAGTCACCTATACTGACAACTTCCAGCTTGGGAGAAATTATTTTAGAGACTCCATCCCAAGAGCTAGAGTCCAATCTCCACGTGACTGTCCACATTGGTAACAGCAGGGCAGGGCATCTGGAGCTCACAACCCTAATCTACAACTCTATCCAAACCCAAGTCTCCAACTGAGTCCTTCCAGCCAACCTGTAAAGCTGCTTCAGCTTTCTGTGTTTGGATGGAGGTTTAAAAATAATTATGAAGGTGACAAATGACACAAACATAGATTGGCACTCTTGTCATGGCTTAAAGGAGGTGTGTGGTAGTAACTACTGTAAACATTGGGATAATTTGGGTTTATCTGCTTTTTTTGTTGTTGTTGAGGTAACATTCACATAGCATAAAATTAACTGTTAGCCATCTTAAAGTGTAATTTTTGTTTATTTATTTATTTATTTGAGACAGAGCCCCAAGCTGTTGCCCTGGGTAGAGTGCTGTGACATCACAGCTCACAGCAACCTCCAACTCCTGGGCTCAAGTGATTCTCCTGCTTCTGCCTCCCAAGTAGCTGGGATTACAAGTACCAACGCCTGGTTGTGGGTTTTTTTTTGCTTTTTTTTTGTAGAGACAGAGTCTCACTTTATTGCCCTTGGTAGAGTGCCGTGGTATCACACTGCTCACAGCAACCTCCAGCTCTTGGGCGTAGGCGATTCTCTTGCCTCAGCCTCTTGGGTAGCTAGGACTACAGGCACCCGCCATAATGCCTGGCTATTTTTTGGTTGCAGTTTGGCCTGGGCTGGGTTTGAACCTGCCACCCGCAGTATATGGGGCAGCGCCTTACCCACTGAGCCACAGGCGCTGCCCAGACAGATACTTTTTTGGTTGCAGCCATCATTGTTGTTTGGCAGGCCCGGGCTGGATTTGAACCCACCATCTCAGGTGTATGTGGCTGCTGCCTTAGCTGCTTGAACTACACATGCCGAACCTAAAGTGTAGAATTTTTAAATCAGCCTTTTAAAGTGTTGAAAAGTATAAAAGCATGAGACATTAGATGGGTGATGTTAATTTAATATTTAGGTAGACTATTGATTAAATGCTTAAATAAATCTGATTAGCTCTGTAAATTGAGAGTTACTATGTTTCATGAATAGTGTCTAAGCTCTCAATGGTAAATGCTGAGTGTCAAAGACTTTGTTAGATTTCTGAGTCTACCTTGTTAAATGTTTGAAGTGCTTAATTACAGTTTAAACAATTTAAACTAATATAATTAATCAAGCTTGTAATATTAAATGTTTAGAGAATTTATAACCTGAGCATTAATCAAAGAACAAGTGAAAGAGATTTAATATACAAATGCTAGGTTTATGAACAAAGTAACAAAATGTGTACGTTAAATTAATTAATTTATGTATTTATTTTGAGACAGAATCTCACTCTGTTGCCCTGGGGTTGAGTACTATGGTGTCATAGCTCACAGCAACCTCAAACTCTTGAGTTCAAGTGATCCTCTTGCCTCAGCCTCTCGAGTAGCTGGGACTACAGGTACCACCACACCGCCCAGCTATTTTTAGAGACGGGGTCTCACTCTTGCTCAGGCTGGTCTCAAACTCTTGAGCTCAGGCAATCCACATGCCTTGGCCACCCAGAGTGCTGTGATTACAGATATGAATCAACACGCCCAGCCTGTTAGGTGAATTTAAATTAACAAAACTAATCTTCAAAATTTACAACTTCAGGCCTGGCACATTGGGTCATGCCTGTAATCCCAGGACTTTGGAAGGCTAAGGCATGAGGATCACTTGAGGCCAGGAGTTTGATACCACCTTCAACAACACAGGAAGATCCACTCCCCTTTCTATAAAAAATAAGCAAAAATTAGCCAGGCAGGGCCCGGTGCAGTGGCTCATGCCTGTAGTCTCCGCACTCTGGGAGGCTAAGGCAGGTGGATCACTTGAGCTAGAGCAAGACCCCATCTCTAAAAAACAGGGTGCTGTGGAGAGCCTTAGTCCCAGCTACTCAGGAGGCTGAGGCAAGAGGATTGCTTGAGCCCACGAGTTTGAGGTTGCTGTGAGCTACGACACCATTGTACTTGTCTGAGAGCAACAAAGTGAGACTCTGTCTCAAAAAAAAAAAAAATTAACCAGGCATGGTGATGGGCACCTGTAGTCCTAGCTACTCAGGAGGCCAAAGCTGCAGTGAGCTATGGTCCCATCACTATACTCCAGCCTGGGCAACAGAGCGAGATACTGTCTCATTAAAAAAAAAAAAAAATTTACAACTTCAATAAATTAAAAAATTAAGTAAGATACACAAATTTTAAGTATTCATTCATGCATAAAAATTTCCCTCAGACATTAAAACGTCATCTGACAGTGACTTAGCAGTTTATAAGCTAAACAGAAGTATAGAATGATATTTATTGGTTGAAATGCTGACATTCACAGCTTCCAAGGAAGGGCATTTCTGGTGCAGGAGTCAGATGCTGAGATGGCCAAAGCTGAAGCCAGTGGCAGGGATGATGTGGTGGGTTTGTTCAGCAAGTGGGAGTCCTCTATGAACCATATATGCGCAGAGGGAAGCCAAGTCTGCTGAGAGAACTGTGGCCCCTGCCAGGGAAGATGGGGTCATCCCAGGGGCCTTGGGGGAGAAGCAGGAGCAGGCCCAGGGGAAACCGAGTATTGCTGCCGCCCCTACAGAGAGAGGCAGAAGGGGGAGTCAGACCCACTTACTACAGGTATGCTCTTTCCCTGGACACTTCTGAACCTCTGTGGCGAATGAGGTCTCCTCCACTCCTGTACCTTCTGTGGAAGCTTGTAGCATTAGGGTGGGGACAGAAATAGTGTCAGTGAATGGAGGCCAGGCCAGTGTGCTACAGCTAAATGAACTGAACGCTGCTAATTCCCCACAGCTCGGTTTCACGAAAACATTTCATGACATAATTGGCCAGATGACCCATTTTCTGAAAGAAAAAAAGAAATTTTGACAGCTGAAAACATTCCAAGTGAAATTAAAAGAAAGTATCTATTTTTGAATTTAATTTTCTTTTATTCATTTATACTGGTGTCTTATTTGTAGAGACAGAATAACAAATTTTTATAAACAATGATGAATATGCAGGTCGAATGCATACCTTTCCCAGGGAAGGAAGGCCGCTGCACCCCACCTGCTCCCTACTCCATCTCCCCTGTGGAGGAATTGTTGTGGGTTGACCACAGCCTATGGGTGGAGCTTTTCTTTCCACCCAGTCAAAAAGTCTAGTCTAGGGCCAGGTATGGGGGCTCATACCTTAATCCTAGTACTCCAGGAAGCTGAGGCGGGTGGATGGCCTGAGGTCACAGGTTCAAGAGCAGCCTGAGCCAGAGCCAGACCTTGCCTCTAAAAATAGCCAGGGGCTGTAGTGGGTGCCTGTGGTCCCAGCTACTTGGGAGGCTGAGGCAAGAGGATCGCTTGAGCCCAAGAGTTAGAGGTTGCTGTGAACTATGACGCCACAGTACTCTACTGAGGGCAACCAGATGAGACTGTGTCTTAAAAAAAAAAAAGTCTATCCCACTGCTTTTCAGACTCCAACATGCATGGGAATCAGCTCCAGACTTGGAGTCGAAAGGACTGAGTTGGATGGGGTGAGAGTCTGCACTCCCCAGGAGCTCTCAGATGATGTGCTCCCCTGGGGCTAGGAAGCTCTGAAGCCCACGCAGAAGGTGCTGTTCACCCACTGAGAGGTGAAGCACCTGTGTGTGGGTCTGCTCCATGATCCCAGTGTACAAGGTCTGGAGTTGCTCCCTCAGCCAGATCAGCCATCTCTCTCTCACTCTCAACAGCTGGGCTGTAAGACAATTGTCCCCTCTTGCTCTTGAGTCTTATACCCCCTCTGCTGATCGTGTGTGTGTGTGTGTGTGGCCTTGTCTACATCACAGAGAGCAGATCTAAGACTAGATTTGCTGTGGTTGGGAAGGGGATAAATAGGAGGCCTGGCATAATTTTATCTTTTATGTGACTCTCCCATAGTCCTTGAGGGCAGGGACTTTGGTTCATTCACTGTAGCACCTCCAGTAGCTAACACAGTGGGAGATATACCCTAGATGTTCGGTGTTTATGGGATGAAGAGGCCTGTTTTGGCTCTACGCATTCAAGGCAATCCTATTAGGATTCCACAGTGGGGTCCAAGTCCTAACTGATAAAGACAGCAAAACATCTCGCTTAGCCTCTTTTGTGCATGTATCTCCCTCGCAGGAAGGTAAGTGCGGCCACGGGAAGGATTTGGGTCTTCTTCGGCCTCTTGCCATAACACCACTTCAATGCCACTTCCAACACTAGCCCAGCCATAGGGTGCTCCTTGCCCAAGGTCATGGGAGGACAAGAAATCGGAGGAGGGAACAGAACAAGAGCTAACAACAAAAAACAGAGGCCACAAGGGGAATGTGATGAGTTGCCAAACTAGAGGGCAGAAACAAATATCAAAGCCAGGGACCACAGCCAGGAATCCCAGGCCAGTGAGATGAAGAGAAGGAAGACGTGGGCTGATTATAACTGGGGAGGGGCTGAGGCCTTCCCGGAGCAGGCATTTGAGGCTCGCTTTAATGTGCCTCCAGGGGCAGTGCTGGGGTGGGTCTGTCAAGATTAAAGGGGGCCACGAGTGGGATGGACAGAATGGTATTTCCCGGGGGACTCTAGTTCTCCAGGGCTAAAGCTGGGAGGCAGCATGTGGTCTTAGAAGTCAAGAGGCTGCCTTTGAATCCCAGCTTCTACTCTGTGTACTCTTAAGCAAGTTACTTAAAAGTAATCTCACCTTTGCTTGCTGTGGAGAAGGTGTAAACCCTTAAACAGCTGAAAATCAGAACTATCCCTCACAACCTCAGAATGATATTTGGCATGCCCCAGCCTCTGAGCATCTGCGTCAGGATCGGTGGGGACTTAGAGAAAGAAATTGGATCGAAGTCAGCAAAGTAGTTCCTGACGAGGAAAAGCAGAATGAGAGAATCGTGCCAAACATCAAAAGTTCTCAGCTTGGCCTCTGAGGAAAGGAGGCTGCAAAGAGAAGCAGATCCCTTTGATAGCAAGAAAACATTTATATGGTCACAAGACACTCAGCAGACTCTCGGTCCGAACATCTGATTACTCCCCGATTACTCCTAAAATAGGATTGTGAGGCTGCCAGCTGGCACACACGTTTTCCCTCTAATGCTGGTGATTGTCTAACTTTTACTTTCCTTTATTCTCCAATCTCCCGTATCCCACATATTTTTACCCAAAAGGTGAGAAAACTTTGCTGCACCAAAAAATTCTTTCTCCTTAATGCCAGGGCGCTCTGGGACCTTTTGAGGCCAGTTTCCAATTATCCTCTCCAGCCCCAGGCAAACCCTGCACGGTCATAACAGCCCTGGGGAGGAGCCAGAAGATCCAGGTTGAAGTACAGCATAAGATCTGTGACTTAGTAAACACATGACATGAGTTACTGATTTCTCTGAGCCTCCCCTTCTTCATCTGTGAGGAAAATGTGTACAGTATCACACACAAGACAGTGTATTTGTTTTGTTTTTTTTTTTGAGACGGAGCCTCAAGCTATCCCCTTGGGTAGAGTGCCATGGCATCACAGCTCATAGCAACCACCAACTCCTGGGCTCAAGCGAGTCTCCTGCCTCCACCTCCCAAGTAGCTGGGACCACAGGCGTCCGCCACAATGCCCGGCCATTTTTTGGTTGCAGCCATCATTGTTGTTTGGCAGGCCCAGGCTGGGGATTCGAACCCACCACCTTAGGTGTACGTGGCTGGCGCCTTAGCTGATTGAGCCACAGGCGTCGAGCCAAGACAGT
>CAUYQV010044870.1:0-28541 GCA_963574575.1 Galagoides demidoff | reverse complement strand
TTTTTTCTTTTTTTTTTGAGACAGAGCCTCAAGCTGTCCCCCTGGGTAGAGTGCTGTGGCATCACAGCTCACAGCAACCTCCAATTCCTGGGCTCAAGTGAGTCTCCTGCCTCCGCCTCCCAAGTAGCTGGGACCACAGGCGCCCACCACAATGCCTGGCTACTTTTTTTGGTTGCAGCCATCATTGTTGTTTGGCAGACCCAGGCTGGATTCAAATGCGCCACCTTAGGTGTATGTGGCTGGTGTCTTAGCCACCTGAGCCACAGGCGCCGAGCCTGACTTCATTTTCATAGACCGGATTTGCATCCCATATACATATCAGACGATAGACCCAGCTCTCTCTGTTTACTGCCTCTGTGTGTGGACCAGTTTATTACAGTTCCTGGGGTGTTCACCTTATACAGGTGCTACTGTAGCTGGTAAAAATGGTAACATTGCGCATTTAAGAGAAAGGGCTTTAAAGATAAACACTTCTGGCTTTGCTACTGTTTCGCTGTGTGACAGGAGCTGGTGACATGGTTTCTCTAAACCTTAGATGTCTTCAACTGTAAAGCGGTGAAAATATAGGGATTCCCTTGTCCGTTTTGATGGTGAGAGGTGATGATTCCTTCCAAGTGATTTTTATCCCAGAACGGGACTTCAAATACAGCACACAAAAGAACCCTGGAAAGGGGCATGTTGTCCGAAACCACCCAAGAGCAGAGACATCTGGTCAGCTTCACGGAGACCCTGGCACTGGAGGTGAAGTCAGTGTTTGATGAACAGAGAGCGAAAGATACGGGCGGAGCAAGAGCCGGGAAACAGATGGCACGTGCACAGGTCAGATGCTGGCCATGCTGACCGGAGAGATGAGAAGAAAGAGTGAAACACAGGAAGAGAAGAGACTGCGGAGACCCTTACATGTCACACAAAGAAAGTGAGGGTTGTGGGCACGGGCGGGTAGATTTCTATTTTTTCCCACATAATTTTTACAGTGTCTGCACGGCCCTCACCCACGCCAGGCCTTTGCTCATGGAACTGTCCTACTAGATTCAGTGGGGTCCTCACTGTGAGTTTGGGGTGAGGTCTGCAGCCAGGACAAGTAAAAAGAACTCCAACATGAGGAGGAGAAAGGGAGAAAGCCCCTCATTCTAGGCTTGCTTTTTTCTTTTTTTCTCAAAACACCATTTCTCTGGGCTGTAGGGAAATACATCCCATGGCTTGTCACATTTAGTTCTCACAGTGTGACTAAGATGACCATATGCTAATACTATTATCTCCACTGTACAGCTGAGGAAAGGGAGGCCCAGAGAGGCTAAGTAGCTTGCCCAAGGTAACCCAGCCCGTAGGTGATAAAGGCACGGTGGAAACCTAGGCTACCTGACTGCAGAGGCTGATGTTTAATCCACTATCTCCTCCCATGCAGAGAAGGACTCTGCAGACCTGGGTTCTCTAACTCTGATTCTACCACTGAATCAGTGCCAGGACGGAGGTGTCATCTTCTGAGACAGGCCCCCGTGAATTAAACTGTGGGCATCTTGCTGTTGCTGTTAGGTGGTGAATGACTAGTTCAATTTGGGGCATACTGAGGTTGAGATGCTCAGTGAGCATTCAAACGGAGATGCAGGAATTCAAGTAGACAGGCGGAAGAGGAGGCAGCTGGACGCTCAAGTCGGGACTTCAGAAGTAGACGGAGGCCAGAGATGTATAAACTGGGAACTTGTCAGCATGTTGAAACCCAGGGTACCGGGGGAAATCTTCAAGGAAGTAGACTAGTTAGAAAAGACGTCCAAGACCTGAGGCCCAGGGAAGTCCTACATTTGGAGGATAAGATTCAGGGAAGGAGGTGAAGGAGGAAGCCTGGTAGGGGAGGGGAGGGGACGTTTCAAAAGAAAAGTGTGGCCCATTGGGTCAGCCTCACTGGCAGGTCAGATCTCACAGGGCCCCGACTGAGACTGACTGCGTTTGGCAGCTGGGTTGGGGGAGGTGCAACATCAAGGCCACTCTGATAGAAACCTGATGGAAATGTGTTCAAGACAGAAAAGAAAGGAGAAGCCCAAACACTAAATAGTGTTAGACTCTGGCGTGGGAGCCCATCTGAAAACCAATGCACCTAACACAATGTCCCTTAAAGAAATTGTCTCCTGCAAGATTGCATCCTCCTTGAAGGGCTAGGGGCATCATTTTATCTTTCAAATGCCTTGCAGGAATTTGGTGCTTAAATAACAGTCGCAGCTTTTAATCAGAATCTTTAAAGAAAAGGAAAATTTTTCTTAAATCTTATAAATCTGTACATGGCAAAGCTTCATACAACACAAAGATACCTCTAGAAACAGCATGCTGTCAATAGCTACTTAATGGTTTTTGTTAACCAATAAAGGTCAAATTTTCATTATGCGACCATTTTTTTTTTTTTTCTGTGATGAGTCCTTTCAATGCCTATCTTATAGCTATGGTTCAGTTGTTGGGGAAAAAAAAAATTCATCCTTGCCAACACGTTGGTTTGTGTGAATCACAGCTCAGTGAAACCTTTCAGGCATATAATTTATCTTTTCTTTGGCCTATGGAGTAAATGCTTCATTTGTTCATGAATTCTTGCCTTGTTTTAATTATGCTATGCTCTGAATGTAGTTTTATAAGGCACAGAAATAAGATTGTCATTTTGAAAACACAGAAGATTTGTGTTTTTCCCCCAGAATGAAATGGTGGCATCTTTTCTCCCAATTCACAGCTCTGTGGGTTTGTGGTTGGAATTCCAAACCAGCGAGGAGCATGGGGTGAAACTGGGGGGGGGGTAGGGTAAATGGGGGTCTGGGAGCTGACACAGCCGAGCCCAAGGCATAATTTACCCTACGAATTCTGAATCAATGCACTGACATCCATCAATGCACAATGTGGCCCTCCCACCAAGAAAACCACCGACTGAGACGTTTTACCCCTATTACTTTCCAAAGGCCGGACTTTCTTATTACCCTTATAGAAAAATTGTTTTTTCCCCCCTATCTATAGGACTGTCCATCCAGGGATGGTTTTATATTTATTTTTTGTTGTTAAAAAATCCCTGCAGACATTTGAATAGTCATAAGTTCACAGGCTGAAGGACAAAATAGTGATTTCATAACTTTCCTACACAGAGAGGATTCAATCATTCAATGTTCAGTGATAACACCAATGACAGCTGAAATTTGTAGTCTAACAAAATCAGATGCAGATTTCATTGGTGAATCCGAGGGAGTTAAGTCACTGATTCAATCAGGAAGACAGGTTATGTTTTTTCTAGACCTTTGAGAGGTGGTTGTAACTTCAAAATGTTACACAGGGACGTGACTCTGGTGGGTACTGGCTTTGGTCCTGACACAATTCCACCTCGTCTGACCCAAATCTCATTTTGGAACTCATTCCCCTCATATCAAAGTGCTGTTCCTAAGAGTTCTTTTTCAACAGAGGAAGCTGAGTTAATAAAGTAGAACTTTAAAACGTTTTCTAGAGCTAGATACGGATTGAATGTACTGGGATTTCACAGCTATACACATTTGAGAGTCGGTAATCAGATGCTGAACTGGTTTACTTTATGAAGACGAGGATTCAAAGGGGACACTCCATACCTGCCCAGAGATGGGTAAACCACAGTCCTTCATTGTTTTTCCATAAATAACTCCATCTTTTCCTAAGTCAGGGATGGATTAGCTTTGGATGCTAAGGCAAAATAGACCCATGACTATTCAAAACAATCACAACCTCAGAATGGTTTTAGCAGCCCATGACTAATCATGAGAACTCAGCAAGAGTTTCTTTACTCAGGGACAAGTACTGAACTGTTTCTGAAATATTCATTAATATGAATGAGCAGCCATGGCAGAGTTGTCTGGATTGTAAACCCCACACAAGTCATTTCCAGGCTCCTGGTTTACACACGGGATGGAATGTTCCCGGGGCCAGTGAGGCTAGTTCTACCCCAGGCCAGGCAGCCTCCCCAGCCCTCTGCTTCTCCAGAAGAGCACGTGTGACAGTTGCAGGTTTCTTTATTCATCTTCTCTCACTGGACAGTAAATTCCACAATGGCAGGGACTCTGCCTTGTCCACCGCCATGGTCCCTGTGCCTCACCTGTGCCTGGAATGGTGTCACACTCAGTAAAGAGCAGACATACCAGAAGACTTACTACTTTGGAATTATACAGGAACCTACAGAACCAGCTTCATGCATGGTGCATTTTGCAAAATGGGTATTTGAAAGAAAATTTTTTTTATACGTCTGAAAGGAATTTTGAAAATAAGTTCTTTTAGTTAGAATCTATAGAAACAGCAAGAATGGGCCGGGTGCGGTGGTTCACACCTATAATCCCAGCACTCTGGGAGGCTGTGGCAGGTGGATTGCCTAAGCTCATGAGTTCGAGGCAGGCCTAAGCCAGAGTGAGACCCTGTCTCTAAAAACAGCTGGGCGTTGTGGCAGGCAACCTGTAGTCCCAGCTACTCCGGAGGCTGAGGCAAAAGGATCACTTGAGCCCAAGAGTCTGAGGTTGCTGTGAGCTATAATGCCACATACTCTACCAGGGACAGGGAGTGGCAATAAGACTCTGTCTCAAAAAATAAATAAATAAAATAAAATAAAAAAGAAACAGTAAGAATAGTAAGAACCTAAACATATAACTTTATTGCCTTTTTCTAATTTAAACTGCCCAGAGTACACAGTATAATTTTTTTTTTTTTTTTGCAGTTTTTGGCCAGGGCTGGGTTTGAACCTGCCACCTCCAGCATATGGGGCTGGGGCCCTTCTCCTTTGAGCCACAGGCACCGTCCCACAGTATAATTTTTGATACCATCTTGGGTGTGTTATAATCAGAGATTGTGACACTCTTTTTCTTTTTTTTTGGTCTGTAGAGACAGAGCCTCAAGCTGTCCCCCTGGGTAGAGTGCCGTGGCATCACAGCTCACAGCAACCTCTAACTCCTGGGCTCAAGCGAGTCTCCTGCCTCAGCCTCCCAAGTAGCTGGGACCACAGGCGCCTGCCACAACACCTGGCTATTTTTTGGGGGGGGGGGGGTTTGCAGTGGTCATTGTTGTTTGGCCTGCCCTAGCTGGCTTCAAATCCACCACATTAGGTGTATGTGGTTGGCACCTTAGCCACTTGAGCCACAGGCGCCAAGCCAACACTTATGTTCAATAAGGAAAATAATTCATATACAACGCTTAGGACAGAGCCTGGCAGAGGGTAAGTGCTCAGTAAACCGTAGCCTGTTACTGTCAGCATCTTGCCAGAGGGTAGCATGTTGGCATCGAGGCAAATACCCTGAGAGCAGAGACACACAACTATGGCACAAAAACTAAACCCGTCTTCTTTTTTCCTGGTTCTAAACTCAAACTAGAGGCCCTGAACTTTATTCCCAAGTTCTGAAAAAATGTTTTAAAGTCTGTTAATCAAGGGGACGGGTGCCTTAAAGATACAATGTATCAAGTTTTACTCTCTTCTTCCTCTAAGGAGCTCTTTTCCTGCCCTGAATACAAATAAGCTCTCTGGAGTTTAAAAGCAAATGCTCTCTTTAATGTCAAAAAGAGCCGGCCTCTCTTGGCTCAGGAAAGAAAGAACCGATTCAAGATACGGCCTTTAAAAAAAATCAGGTTTTCACAAAGGTATTACTCAGGCTTGTTGGAAAATAATTAGTGCACAAAAGAGTCTGCCCAGAGCTCTAAAAGGCCTTTCTGTGAACCCACGTCTCAGTGCAGAAGGTGGGTAGAGATCAATCCAGGCTGTTAAGAGTGAGCTGAATTGTGTCCCGACTACAGCCCGTGACCACGCTGCCAGTCAGCAAACTACAGACCCCGGAGGGTCTCTCAGGAACGCGTTTGTGCCCGGCTCACGCCTTCCCCTCCAGACTGCAAGATGGAAAATGGGACCTGTCTGCTTCTGCCTTTGAAAAATGGAAGGGCGACTTCATCCCAGGTAAGGCATTGGCTCTTTTGTTTCACAAGAAACAGACACTACCGCTGTTGCTGTCCTTTAAACCTGTGACACCATGCTACAATGTGTTTTTTATTCTACAAGGGTCAATGTTGGGGGTGCTGAGTGAGCATATGTGAGTGCAGCGGTCTCACCCCCGGCGCCCACCCGACCCCCAGCACATCCTTCCCGCACTCACCTTCCCTCCGGGGGCAGCATGGGACAGGCGGGACGCTCCAGGGACCTTGCCCTCCTCGTCTGGGCACGCCGCCCTCTCGGGGTCCTGCCGGCTCTCCACAGGCACCTCTTCCCGTCCCTTGTCCAGTTTGAAGAATTTGTCAAGAAAGCTGGAGTTCTTGGGCTTGGAGGGTGCTGCTCGCTCGGCCTCAGGCGGGAGCGGCGCGGGGTCCCACGTGGCGGCGAGGAGGGCCTGGTGGCCGGCCGTGGTGGGCCCGGGGGTTTTATCCGCTGCGTGGCCGGCTGCACCTGCTCCCGGAAGCGCCCGGCTGTCACTCGGGCCTTTGTCTGCCGAAGCTTCACTGGGGCTGACATCGAGCGCCACTGACCCAATGGATGAATCCGTGGCTTGGTCTCCGGTACGTCCTGGTACAGGCCGAGAGAGCGTCAAGCACAAACGCGATTTAGCAGCTGGTGCCTCGGGTTTGGCCTCCTTCCCGAGATTCTTTCCGTTGGCATCCGCAGCAGCGTTCGTCGCCGTCGTCTTGAGGGAAGAAGTGGCCACATTATCTTCTTTGATGCTTCTTCCCAAGTCAACTGTAAAAGCAAATATAAACAGCGCTTATTCAACCGAGCTGGGAAGTTCGGGGATTGATAATGGACTCCAGATGTCTTACATGCAACGGCCACGGTGCTAATCGGGACTGTGTCACTGCGAGGCAGAACTGGGCCATCTAGATGTCTTCTGACCCGGTTCCCCTTGGGAGAGAGGAACGGAAGGTTGGGATTGGGGGAGATGCCGATTATTGGGAAGTTACAGCTGTTAGGTGCTGTACGAGTGACCCTCAATGTTAATTATCTTCTGTCTTCACAGGAACCCTGAGAGCAGCATATCCTGGTGATTTCAAGTGAGAGGCAGCCCAGGGGTGGAGGGCTTGGGCTCTGCAGCAGGATGAGGTCTCTTGCCCTCAGCACCATTGATGTTTGGGGCCAGATCACTTTTTACTAGGGGTTCGGCCCTGTGCTCTGGGGATGTCAGGGCATCCTGGCCTCCATCCACCAGATGCCAGTAGCACCCAGCATCACAGACAACCAAGCACTGCTAAATGTCCCTTGCAAGGAAAAATCACTCGTGTTGGAGACCACTGGGCTGGAATTAGTCCATCCGAATCCAAGTTATCTTACTCTCTGTCCCCTAAGATTCTGCTAAGATGAAGGAAATAATAAAACCTACCTCATCATTTTCTCATGAAAATTATGTGAGTTAATATTCTTTGTTTTATTTTTTTGAGACTGAGTCTCACTTTTTGTCCCCCTCTACAGAGCGCTATGGCATCACAGCTCACAGCAACCTCAAACTCTTGGGCTCAAGAGATCCTCCTGCCTCAGCCTCCTGAGTAGCTGGGACTACAGCCACCCTCCATAATGCCTGGCTAGTATTTAGAGATAAGATTTTGCTCTTGCTCAGGCTAGTCTCGAACTCTTGAGCTCAAGCAATTCACCTGCCTCAGTCTCCCAGAGTGCTAGGATAATAGGCATGAGCCACCATGCCTGGCTCTTGAATTAATATTCTTAAAGTACACAGAACAGTGCCTGGAATATATTAAGTGCTCAATATATGTCGGGAATGTTAGCGATCACCATTTTTCAGAGTGAGACTACTGACAGCCAGGGAGGTCAGTTCACCTCCCCAAGGCTGCTCAGTAAGCTGATAAGTAGAGTTTGGCTTAAGGCAGAAATCTGACTCCTAAAATCATACTCTCTCTACTGTGAGACACTAGCATAGACTGGGAAGAACGCCAGAAGATTTTAAGTCACAGAGCTGGGCGTTGTGGTGGGCGCCTGTAGTCCCAGCTGCTTAGGAGGCTAAGGCAACAGGATCACTTGAACCCTAGCATTTGAGGTTGCTGTGAACTATGATACCATAGCACTCTACTGAGGGTGACAAAGGAAGACTCTGTCAAAAAAAAAAAAGAAGTAATACAGTACTCAGAGAGTTTCTTTGAAGGCACAGGTGTCCACCCAAGTAGGCAAATTAGCCTTCAGGTGAGTGTGGAGTTAAAGGCACAGGGTTACCCCCCGCCCCCCACAAAACCTTGCCTGTGGGTACAGACGTTGCCCCCTCTTGGGAGGGGCACTGTTTTCAACGTCCATTTCCTTTTTGACCCCCTTCCTCAATGTTTTACAATATAAAACAGTATAATATTCAGGGGAAAAAATACCAAGACTTTTTTGAATCACAGTTAAAGATGAAGATTCTCTGTTAATCAGCTATGTGATCGTGGACAAGTCACTAAAAATCTCTGAATTTCCTTGTTTATAAAATGGAAATATTAGTGGTCCTCTTGCAAGCTTGTCATTATGCTTAAAGGAGACAACTGCCGCTAAGGAGGTGGAGGAGGCTTCCCATAGGAGGCGCTTCCTAGCACAGGTACGTGATTCTCAAGGTTTCCCCTGCGCCTTTGACAACACTGCATTTTGCTTGATACATTTGTAGCCAGACGCGTCTTCATGTCTGTTTACAAGAAGACCAAAAAAGAAAGGGAAGAATGGAGATTGCTTTGATCTGTACACATTGCTTATTAATATGTAGTGGGAACCCCCCACCCCCCAATCCCCAAGGCGCATTAGTTAGCAATTGCTAAACTCTGGTATCTCACAGTGTGTAGAGTCAGGAAAAAACAAACAAGGAGAGAGGGTGAGCTGGCTTCTTGTGCAGAATGGTGTCTTCTCCTCACGCATGGAGGGGCAGAGAGGAAACTGGCCAGGATAACACAGGGAATTGTGCGGGGCTTCCTCGTAAACCTGGACTTCAGGGAAGTCACCCTGCCAGCATGTTGGCTGAATCTTCTAACTCCTCTTAACTTTTTTTCTGAGGTCCAGGTATCGATGGCGCCAGCAGATATACAAAAAAAGGGAAAGGGGGAGAATAAGGAAGGATAAAGGGGCGTGTGAGGGCGCAAGTTAGCGAGCAAGGCGGGAGAAACGGCACAGTGAAGATAAATGAATCAGGAGGACGGTCCAGGCCAGGAGAAGAGGAGATTGTTGACAAAAAGGGAGAGGCTGAGATTCAAAACAAGGAAAGGCTTTTCAAAATGCCAGGAGCATCCGCTGATTTTTTTCAGCCTTTTCCCTCCCTCCCTTACTGCCTGGCCGGGAACCAGCAGAGTTAGTGGTAAGAAAAGGGTGTTAACAGCTGGGAAAAAAGCCTTTGAAAAACAGAAACAACAACGAAACATTCTCATAGACAGCCCTTTAAGAAAGTGCCAATATACTGCTTTGAAAAAGGATAAATTCCTTATAGCCTGGTATCTGGACTAGATTTCAACACATATAGAGATTGTACCAGCAAATACCAGTGCTTGACATCAGAGAATGGGTCAAGTGTTTTGATATTTTACTTTTTGCTTTTTTTGGTTTTTGTTTTTTGTGACAAAGTCTTACTCTATGGCCCTGGGTAGAGGGCTGGGGCATCATCATGGCTTTCAGCAACCTTAATCTCTTGGAGAGCTCCTCTTGCCTCAGCCTCCCCAGTAGCTAGGACTACAGGTGCCTGGTGTAATGCCTGCTAGTTTTTCTATTTTTAGTAAAGACGGGGTCTTAACTCTTGCTCAGGCTGGTCTTGAACTCCTGATCTGAAGCAATATACCCACCTTGGCCTCCCAGAGTGCTAATCTTATAGGTGTGAGCCCCTGTGCCCAGCTGTGTTTCGAAGCTTTGTAAGAACACAGAGTTTTAGATCATATATTCCATGACAACTGAAGCTCTGCTGCCCAGACGTGGTGGGTACACACGTGAGTCTACCACCTGGGCTTCCATTTCCCTTGCTAAGACACTCACCTCCTAGATAGGCACTAAGAGAGATGAATAAAAATAAATCCTATGATTTTTGATAGACCCCTTAGAACAGAGGGGTACTCTTTGCACTGGGTCAGCAAACAAACAAGTTGGACACTTGAGGGCACAGAGGAAAGCTGAGCCAGAGAACCCAGGGAGCAGATGCCCAAAGGTATCACTTAGACACCTGGATCCAGCTGTGCCTGAAGCTGAACTTCAGTATTGCTCCAGCCAGCACACCACCGTTTCTCACCCTATGCCGATTAAACTGAACATATACTCGGTGACTTGGAGAGAATTCCAGGGATTTGATTGGAAACTGTTACCCTTGTCAATTAGCATCAATCAGTGTTCCCGCCGGGAAGCCGTCTCCAGGCTCTTGGAGTCTGTCTAGCAGCGATTTGGGATGGGAGGGAAGGTGGTACGGAGGTTACCATGTGAGAATGTGAGTTGTAAGGAGCTGGGTAGAAAAGAGAAACCCCACCAACACTTGGGCATCTTGAAAAAAGTAAAGGGAAAATTCCCCTGGGGAAAAAGAGATTACGGTCATTTGAGACCACAGACAAACATTAAAAATAAATAAAATGTGTTCTAATGCAAGCACATGCCCATGCCCACACCCGATCTGTGTGAGCCGTTTGGAAGAACAGCTGTTGAAGCCACGGGTTTAAAATCTCGCAAAGATGGGTGTTTGTCCTCCTCTCTCACATTATAACGGAAAGAGTGGAAGACTCCTTCTAGAGGACTAAAAAGAAGCTTTCAGTGACTGTGAAAAATCTTGGGGGACGTCCATTTTCAATCTGGTTTCAATAAAAAAGTTTCCTCGTAAAGCATCCAAAAAGATGACATGCCGGAGAGATTTTACTTTACATGAAAAAAAAAAAAAAAAAGAAAAAGACTGCAAGAGTTTAGGGAAGATAAAAAGAAACCAAGTAAGAATGAAAATGGCAGTTTCCAAATATTTAGAAGATAGAGTGGAAACATTTGATCTTAGTGCAGAAAAAAATATTTTGTACTGCATGCATTTTTTTTCTTAAGAGAATGTCATGTTACCTAGACATGTAATTGAGAACTTATTTCCAGAGGTGTCTTTGTGTGATTACTTATTAAGAATTTGGGGAGTGGATCAGAGAGACCTGGCTTTGACCCTTCACCCCTCACTTATTTAATAGGTGATCCGGGCAGCTAACCTGGTATTGTTATCCCTCAGCTTTCTTATAATCTGGACATAAAAATAACACTGCCTTCTTCCAAGGGGAGATATGGGGGTTCAATGAAATATTTCTCATAATGTGCTTACTATCACAGGCTGGTATGTGGTTGGTGTTCAGTAAACAGTAGTTGTTTTTTATTATATTTATATGTTATTATTTTATATTTTTAAATATAAACCAGAAGGAAAGAAATTACTCCCATAGTTCAATCTACAAACTTGAGTGCTCTGGGAAGACTCTTTTTTTTTTTTTTTTTGAGACGGAGCCTCAAGCTATCCCCCGGGCAGAGTGCCATGGCATCACAGCTCATAGCAACCTCCAACTCCTGGGCTCAAGCGAGTCTCCTGCCTCCGCCTCCCAAGTAGCTGGGACCACAGGCTCCCACCACAACGCCAGGCCATTTTTTGGTTGTAGCCATCATTGTTGTTTGGCAGGCCCGGGCTGGGGATTCGAACCCACCACCTTAGGTGTATGTGGCTGGCGCCTTAGCCGCTTGAGCCACAGACGCCGAGCCTGGGAAGACTCTTAAAAATGGTAATGATATGAATCAATTATCCTCAGAAATACAAGAATCTGGGCCAGAGAAGTTTCAGGAATATTTACCATTTTTACAGTGCCAAGTATTCTCATCAAAACAAGCTGCTTTGTCAGAGTTCTAATTATATATTTAAACATATATGTGCGCACACACACACACATTGTTTATATTACAAAATTCAAAACTTCTGAGAAAGGATCTCCTTGTTGCTTTGCTTTTATTTTTTCACGTGCTGAAACTAAAATTTTCACTTGCTACAGCTGCAAGGATGATGCTAACGTGTACTGGGGCTCCCTAGGTGCCAGCAATGGGGTCCATGTTGTAGGTAACAAGAGGCATTTCATCTTAGCCATTCCAGAAAACCCACAAGTATCACACCCATTTCACAGGTTGGGAAACTGAGGCCCTGAGGAGTCAAGTTGCTTTCCTAACATCGTCCAGCTTGTAAAGTAGTGGATTCAGAATCTGAACCCACATTTGCTTGATTCTAAAGCTCAAATTCTCAACAACATGTGCCAACAGAAGCAAGAACAGAAGACAGAAAAACAGAAGGGGAGGGAGATGAGTGGCACAGACAGACAGTTCTCCAAAATGGACAGTAAGTGGAAAAAGCCATGCCTGACTCTATGTACAGTACGTTCCCATTGGATTTTTAAAAATCGTACTGGGACGTAGAGGAGAGGATTTATAAATATGCACCCTTGGAATACCTCTGGCCACAAGAAATTGCCAAGGATTTGTGTCTAAAGAAGGACATTTGGGGCAGGAGTCAGGAGCGGGCAGAATTATGTGGGGATTTTTCCTCCTGTTCTGTCTTATCATGTACATTGTTCAGAACGTGTATTATATATAAGCATCTCCCCCATCTCATGCCTTAAAAAATGTACGAATAATAGAAAGAAAAAAATAAAAGGAAAGATGGGCACCAGGATCCCCCCCCTCCCCCGCCCAGGTGGGATTGGAGACAGACTGAAGGAACTTTTGACCCATTTCCCACCTTGCCTGGGGCTGGCCCACAGCTTTGCAGGCTCTGACTAGTGGGCTCAGCTCTGATTGGAGGGATTGAGAGACCAGGGGGGTCCTGCATGCAGGAGCTGGGCCAGGGGGATATCCCCACAGTCCATAGCCTGAGCCTCTCTGATGGGCAGAGTCAGAAACTGAGCTTTTTAAGTCACCTAGAGTTGATATATTTCTCAGAAGTCACTTTTCAAAAAGACAGATGAATTAACCACATGGCCAGCCTATTGGCTTACAACGAGATAGGCAGCTGCCCCCTCCGTGGAGATGTGGGTGAGCCCAGTTGCAAAACAAGCACAGGTGGAACTGGTCATGGGATCTTCACTGCCTCGAGCTGTGGAGACTCAGTGAGGAGGAGGATTATTTTGTTTTGTTTTGTTTTGGCCAGACCTGCATTTGAACCTGTGACCTCTGGCATATGGGGCCGGTGCCTTACTCCTTTGAGCCACAAGTGCCGCCCAAGAGGATTGTTTTTTAAGCCATCTTTGTTAAGAGATGTGATGTATGGAAATAATAATAATAATAATGATAATAAACTTTACAAAAACAAACAGACAAACAAAAGAAGACTGAGTGTGGTACCTCATACCTGTAATCTCAGCACTCTGGGAGGCCGAGGCAGGTAGATCGCTTGAGCTCAGGAGTTCCAGACCGGCCTGAGCAGATGCAAGACCCCGTCTGTACTAAAAATAGAATAACTAGCTGGGCAACGTGACAGGTGTATATAGTCCCAGCGACTTGGGAGGCTGAGGCAGGAGGATCTCTAGAGCCCAGAGTTCGAGACTGCTGTGAGCTGTGACTCCAGCACACTGAACCCCAGGAAAACAGAGTGAGATTCTGTCTCAAAAAATGAAACAAAACAAAACACCAACAATACCAGAGGTTGTCAACTAGGAGATCTGCTAATTGTTTGGCCAGTATTGCGTTTTGAATGTCTTGATTGGGAAATTTCATTTGAAAGTCCTAAAATCAAGCTGTCATTGAACTACCTGGTCATCAGCTCAGGCTGGGTTTCCCAGCAGTCCCTGGACTGCTCCGAACTCACTGGACCGGCTGAGTTTCTAGTTCCCTGCAAACTCCACTTCTCACAGAGCCGCAAGTCAGTGACTCCAGGGGCTCCTCTCGTGAGAATCTCCTGGAGGATTGGGGGGTCAGGTGGCTGGATCCCACCTCAGGGAGGGGTGGGCTGGGGCCACAGAATCTGTTTTAAAAGTTCCCCGATGACAGACCCAGTGCTGCTGGGGACCAGTCTGAGAGTCACTGTTACAAACCGCTGTTTTTATACTCGCAAAAGGAGTTTAGCCTCTGCTTATATTTTCCAGTTACTGTTACCAGAATTATTTGGGTTTTGCCATTTGCCTTGAACATGTCAGATTTCACCCACCATTACGATAAGTTGCTTTTATTGTTAAACTTCCAGGAATATAGAGGGTACCTTACGATATCTTTGGTCTCAATGATTATTTTTTACTAAAGTGTTGATGAAGTTCTCCCCTGTGTGATAAAAAGGGAAATGAAAAACAGCTAAAATGTCTACTTTGGGATTAGAGTTGTAGGAGTGTTTATCCCATTTCAAGATTTGGTTCACACTGGGTACGGTTCTCCTATCTCCAAGAACTGAGATTTGAAATCAGACTGTATGCGCTGTGAAACAAGAGGGTGTGCCCAGAGTATCACCCATGGTAGGGACGAAAGAAATAGTCCTAAGAGGACTTAGAATAGAAACGTTTTTATTTTTGGAAAATATACGTAAGGATTTTTTTTTTGCAGTTTTTGGCTGGGGCTGGGTTTGAACCCGCCACCTCCAGTATATGGGGCTGGCGCCTTACCCCTTTGAGCCACAGGCACCATCCAATAAGGAATTTTCTGAATGTTTTCAAAGCAGTTTTTGAAGGCTAAACATTAGAAGCTCTAAAAAAAACTGATGCCCCAGTGACAATTTTGGGGGGAAAAAATAGAAAAAATAATGAGTGCCTACTGTGAATGCTACTTTTTTTGCATTATTATTATTGCTTAATATTTCGATGCAGTAATCATCTGATTTCTTTTCTGAATGTATTTATCTTCTTTTGTTCTTTATGAGGTTTTGTTTCTAGTCCTTTTCTTAAACATTGTCATTGTAATTAAATTTTAAGCCTTTCTAATTTTGTGAAGACAAAAAGTGGAAACCTAATAAACACATGTATATGTAAAAAAAAATTTAAAAATAAAATAAAAAAAGAATTTGGAATGAGATAGTTTAGTATTGTATTTGAAAGTAAAAACATTTTTTAAATGATTGTAAGGTAAGGTAAAGTGGCTCACCCTTATAATTCCACCACTTTGGGAGGCTTTGAGGGGCTGAGGTGAGAGGATCACATGAGACCAAGAGTTCAAGACCAGCCAGAGCAATATAACAAGACCCCATTTCTTAAAAAAAAAAAAAAAACAGAAGAAGAAGAAAGAAAGAAAAAAAATTAAAGTTAGCCAGGCATAGTGGCATGTTCCTGTAGTCCCAGCTGCTTGGGAGGCTAAGGTAGGAAGTTCACATGAGCCCAGGAATTGAGGTTGCAGTGAGCTATAGTGATACCACTGCATTCCATCCTAGGTGACAGAATAAGATCTTTAAAAAAAAGAAAAAAGATTGAATAGTTCTTTTGCTTTAAAAAAATAGGAATTTTTAAGTTCATGTGGAAGAAGCTTTTCAGTATTCAGAATTGTATCTTAGATCTGTATTGTTTGCTCATTCCATACAAGGGGAAATGGCAGTACCATATCGTAGAGTCTTATGTGACTTAGGTTAACTATTACCCTCTATCCTGGCCCAGGGTGTCACTTTTAAGTCTTTAATAATAATCATCCTGGTTATAATAATGCTATGCTGTTTATTGACCTTTCACAGGATGGTCATATCTATTATGTTATTTAAGCCCCTTTAGATTTTCTATCAAAACCATTACACATACAACACACATAATATAAGAATGCTTCCAGGTTAAGGATAATTATCTTCATGTTGGAAAGGAGGTAATTGATGGCTTTTATTCTTGTTGTATGTCAGACCTCATGGTAGGCAGTTCAAATGTCATCTCATTTAAGGATAACCACTTATATTATGTAAGTATCTGTATTCCCATTTTACAGATGAGACCTTGCATTGCAATTAGAAAGGTAGTACTTTCTGGGGTGTGGTACTTTAGGGTGAAGATACTGGTTTCTGTGAAGAAACAGTGATACTATTTGATTATGTGACCACTCTGCAGAGTGGCTAGGAAAGCTGGTTTTGTGAAGGGAATAAGACTTGTATTGTTCTATTTCTTTTTTCTTTATTCCCCCTCATCCCTGTTTCTCCTCCTTGCTGTTTTCTTGTAAACTTCTGTGTATCCTCTTTTGTCCTGTGTGCTTCTCATTGTTGATATTCTTTCAGTCTTCATGTCTACTTTTCTTTTTTTAAACTTTGTATTTGTGAAGGAATATAATCAGATGTTGATGCCTCCAATAGTTAGAAAAATTGGGGGAAGATATCATGATATGTGAACACTTTAACTGTGAACAGTATTGCTATTTATTATGCAAACCAGATTATATGAAATCCCCCAAATTTTTCTTTATTGTTTGGTATATACGCAAAACGTGTTCATTATAGAAAAATAGAATAGGCTTGGCGCCTGTGGCTCAAACGGCTAAGGCGCCAGCCACATACACCTGAGCTGGCGGGTTTGAATCCAGCCTGGGCCCGCCAAACAAGAATAACGGCTGCAACCAAAAAATAGCTGGGTGTTGTGGCGGGCACCTGTAATCCCAGCTACTTGGGAGGTGGAGGCAGGAGACTCACTTGAGCCCAGGAGTTGGAGGTTGCTGTGAGCTGTGGCGCCACGGCATTCTACCAAGGGTGACAACTTGAGGCTCTGTTTCAAAAAAAAAAAAAAGGCTCGGGGCCTGTGGCTCCAGTGGCTGGGGTGCCAGCCACATACACCTGAGCTGACGGGTTCAAGTCCAGCCCGGGCCCACCAAACAACAGTGACAGCTGCAACCAAAAAATAGCTGGGTGTTGTGGCAGGCGCCTGTGGTCCCAGCTACTTGGGACGCAGAGGCAAGAGAATCGCTTGAGCCCAGGAGTTAGAGGTTGCTATGAGCTGTGATGCAACAGCACTCTACCCAGGGCAACAACTTGAGGCTCTGTCTCAAAAGAAAAGAAAAATAGAATATGTAAATTAATACAAAGAACAAAAATAAATACTCCTACCATTGGGTTGAATGAATTCTAATCTCTTTCCTATGTGCTGTTTCTTTCAGAAATATGGCTACACACACCTTTCTGCAGGAGAACTTCTTCGTGATGAAAGAAAGAATCCAGATTCACAATATGGTGAACTCATTGAAAAGTACATTAAAGATGGAAAGATTGTGCCAGTTGAGATAACCATCAGTTTATTAAAGAGGGTAAGGAGTATGAATGCCAATCAGTTTAAACCAGCAAAGAAATAAATCAAATCCACCTTTCATTTGAGTAATGAAAACATCAGAGTATTGAATTTCTTGCTTGTGGAAGGCAGGCAGTCATGGTTATTTGAGAATGGCTGAACTGGAAACTCTGCTGTCACCTGGGAAGAAACTGAACAGTGGCAAGGATTCTCTATCTTGGTCTAGTATTAGCTCAACTTAACACCCATATATTTGACCCTTCCTTCACCATATTTAAACAGTTATTCTCTCTTTGATTTCTATTTCTTTTTTCTTTATCCCCCCATCCCTGTTTCTCCTCCTTGCTGTTTTCTTATAAACTTCTTTGTATCTTATTTTATGCCATGTTCTTCTCATTGTTGATATTCTCTCAGTCTTGATGTCTGCTTTTCTTTTCTTTTTTTTTTTTTTCCAGAGACAGAGTCTCACTTTGTTGCCCTCAGTAGAGTGCTATGGCATCATAGTTCACAGCAACCTCCAGCTTTTGGGCTTAGGTGATTCTCTTGCCTCAGCATCCCGAGTAGCTGGGACTACAGGTGCCTGCCACGATGCCCGGCTATATTTTTGTTGCAGTTTAGGCTGAGGCTGGGTTTGAACCCGCCACCCTCGGTATATGGGGGCCAGTGCCCCACTCACTGAGCCACAGGCACCGCCCATTCTTTCTTTTTTCTTTTTGAGACAGAGTCTCACTATGTTGTCCTTGTTAGAGTGCGGTGGTGTCACAGCTCACAGCAACCTCAAACTCTTGGGCTTAAGCAATTCTCTTGCTTTAGCCTCCCAAGTAGCTGGGACTACAGGCACTTACCATAATGCCTGGCAATTTTTTTGTTGTAGTTGTCATTGTGGTTTAGCAGGCCCAGGCTGGGTTCAAAGCCACCAGCCCCATTGCATGTAGCTAGCACCCTAACTACTGAGCTTTGGGCGCCGAGCCTAATGTCTGCTTTTCTGGTGCATGCATTGCCATTTTCAATGAGAAATGCTGTCACTTAATAGCTATCTAACTAACATATGAGACATCTAAAAAATAGATACCTTGCATTTGATAGTTAAACTCTTCACTATAGAGACCTGAGAAAGATAATAGTCATTAATAGGTATTTTCACATATAAGAAACAGTAAAGAAGGAGAAATGCAATCTTGAGAACAAGAAATAGCTCAAGCCTGATGGAAAAGAGATATATAAGCATCTGTGAAACTAAAGACACTTGTGGATGAGGAGTGGTTCATACATACTTTTTTACCTCTTGTTTCAGAGGCTGCAGTAAAGCTGCTTCTTTGCTCTTCATGTTCCCTTGTAGGCCTTGAATAAGTATATACTGACTGTAACGTTGATGTGTCTGCCTCACAGATCTTTTGCTACTGTAATTGTGGTAGAGATTTTATAGAGACCCAAAGTATTTTCAATCAGTTTTGTGAATGTTGAAGAAGGAGCTTGATACTGGGATAAAGCCAATTCTCACATAAAGGGATCATGGATCCTGAAAGTCAGACTTTTCTTGAGGAAAGAGAAAAGTGTGAGCAGGGAGGGTAGTGAATGTTAGTTTGCTGTGGAATGGATGCTCTTGTAAGGTTTGTCACGGGGATGCATTTGTGCTTATCTGGGGGTGATGAGGAGTGTCAGGGAGTTAGAGATTAGTGATGTGCATTTCCCGTTCACATATCCTCACGTTCTCCCTAACTTCAGGCTTTGGAAGAGGGTAGTAAAATGGGTTGCTCTCACCATCTTTCTAAATGTATTTTTTCTTTTGCTTACTGTGTTTTGGGCCAGCCAGTACTGTTTAGATTGAGTTAACTTCTTTAAAAAAAAGTTGAGGACTGGCACAGTGGCTATGCCTATGATCCTAACACTATGGGAAGCCAAGACAGGAGGACTTTTTGAGGCCAGCAGTTTAAGACCAGCCTGAGCAAGAGCGAGACCGTGTCTCTACAAAAAATAGAAAACTTAACTGGCTATGGTGGTACATGCATGTGTTCCCAGCCACTTGGGAGGCTGAGGTATGAGGATCACTTGAGCTCAGGCGTTTGGAGTTACAGTGAGCTATAATTATGATAATTCCACTGCACTCTAGCCCTAGGCAACAGAGTGAGACCTTCTCTCCAAAAAAAAAAAAAATTTGAATCCTATATTAATAATGCTGATAGTCTTTTTATATTTGTCCAGAGCTCTGTCGTTTTTTTTCTTTTTTTGAGACATAGTCTTACTTTGTTGCCCCTGATAGAGTTTGGTGGTGTCATAGCTCACAGCAACCTCAAACTCCTGGGCTTAAGCGATTCTCTTGCCTCAGCCTCCCAAGTAGCTGGGACTACAGGTGCCCACCACAAAACCCAGCTATTATTATTTTTTTTGTTGCAATTTGGCCAGGGCTGGGTTCGAACCTGCCACCCTTGGTATATGGGGCCACCACCCTATTCACTGAGCCACAGGCTCCGCCCACCAGCTATTTTTAGAAAGGGAGGGGTTTCACTCTGGCTCAGGCTGGTTTTGAACCTGTGAGCTCAGGCAATCCACCAGCCTTGGCCTTTCAGAGTGTTGGGATTACAGGTGTGAGCCACTGCCCCTGGCCAACAGCTCTGTGCTGTTGGACTTGCAGTATAGCAGAGTTAAGCGCCTGTGAATGTAACATACTTTTTACCACAGTAAAATGATTTGGGAAGGGCAAAAGGAACACAAGTCAGTGTCCAATTACTAGAACAAAGATACTGGTTAGTGGACATTTTCCTCCTATTGCTTGCCCTTAATGTTACTACAGAAAGTTTGGAAACTACAGAAAACAATTTTGTATGTATTTATAAAATGAGAAGGTGGGGAGGGACATATACATATACATATTCCCACCAGCTTGAGGCAACCATGTTAATATGTTGCTTCATTTCCTTCTTTTCTTTTTGTTCCTGTGCACTCTCCACTCTTAGTTGTGGTTTAAAGCAACCTGTGGGTCGCAGCGACCCACAGGAACTGTATTGGGGGCTGTGGCATTAGGAAGGTTGAGAACCATTGGTTTAAAGAGTAATAATAAGACAAACACCGATGTATTATGCTGCTTGAGAAATTGCTTTTTTTGAATATAGTGTTGAGCCTAAATCTTTCTCCTTTAGGAAATGGATAAGACAATGGCTGTTAGTGCTCAGAAGAATAAATTCTTGATTGATGGGTTTCCAAGAAATCAAGACAACCTTCAAGGTTGGAACAAGACCATGGATGGGAAGGCAGATGTATCTTTCGTTCTGTTTTTTGACTGTGATAATGAGGTAATGAACATCTTCATCTGCCCACATGGGTTTTAAGCAATTGTTGGTCAGCTATTAACAGCCAAAGTGATTTTTTTTTTACTTACGTTTACACTTTATATTGGCAGCTATATATTTTTTTAAATTGGTAGATTAGATGGACAAAATAACACTGTCTTGCTGTTGGAAGCTATTTGGCATTAGCAGCCTATGGATGAAAATTTGCTTTATTTTCAAAATAAGAATTTTGGCTGGGCAAGGTGACTCATGCCTATAATCCCAGCACTCTAGGAAGCTGAGGTGGGTGAATTGCCTGAACTCAGGAGTTCAAGACCAGCCTGAGTAAGAGCAAGACCTTGTCTCTAAAAAATAGCTGGGTGTTGTGGCAGGCACCTGTAGTCCTAGCTACTTGGGATGCTGAGGTAAGAGAATTACTTGAGCTCAAGAGTTTGAGTTTACTGTGAGCTAAGATGCCACAGCACTCTACCAAGGGTGACAAAGTGAGACTGTCTCAAAAAAAAAAGAAATTAAATTTAAAAAAAATTAAAAATGAAATAATAAGAATCTTTTTTTTTTTTTTTTGGTTTGTTTAAAATAGTCTCACTTTGTTGCTCTCAGTAGAGTGCTGTGGCATCATAGCTCATAGCAACCTCAAACTCTTGGGCTCAAGCAATTCTCTTGACTAAGCCTCCCGAGTAGCTGGGTACTACAGGCGCCCTCAACATGCCCAGTTATTTTTAGAGACGAGGTCTCGCTCTGGCTCAGGCTAGTCTACAACTCGTGAGCCAGGCAATCCACCTGCCTCAGCCTCCCAAGTGCTAGGATTACAGGCGTGAGACACCACATCCAGTCCTCAATTTTGTTTTTTAAAAATAAGAATTAATGTGCACAATAATGTTAGGTGATGAAGCTGAACTACTACTTTCTTAAGAAGGTGCTATTATCAAAGAGTCTCTTGCCTTATGGGTAGGGTGACCAGACGTCCTGATTTCTAACACTTTGTCCTGTAGCGTTTTTAAAAAGTCCCGATTTTTGGAAAGAGTGCATGATTGGGGTGGGAGAACAGTAAGGGAATATATGGTTTTCGGCTGTCATGTGGCTGTTTCACCAGGATATGAGTTTTATATTATTTTTGTTAATTTTATAATGTTAAACTGTGATAATAACAAATAATTGTTGAGAAGTGATTATCAAGAACTGCTTATCAAAGTTTGCATTGTTGTCAGGCCCTGCCCCTATCGGCTTGTTTGTAGGAAACAAAACACAGATTTCTGGGAATTGGGAAAATTTTCTATTTTAAAGAAACATATAGGATAACTTGATTTAAGAGTGAAATGATCTTGAAAAAAGCAGGAAAGTGTTCTTGTTTGTTCTGGCCCTTTTAATAACAAACACAGTCATACATTTGAATAACTAAATTTCTCGGAATCATTTAATTAAAAGTCCTGACTCTGTTTGACAGCTGCTGTAATATAAATTTCATTAAATTAATGCCAATAGCCCAAAAAACTAAGAATGTGTCATAGTGCCTTGAAAGAAGTTGGCTATTCTTATGTTGAATTGTAAATGTGCCTCTGGAGAGACTTGCTGCAGCCTTTGAGTTGCTTTAAAATGTAACTCTTCTTCCAACCCCCAAAAATATGTTTTCACTTATTCTTCAAAGTTAACTTTAGAATGTTACCACAGCTTATAACTAAAGAATGTTTATTCATGATTAACAAGGGATGCCTTATTCAAATGCAAATATGTTGACTCTTAAATATTTGGATATTTATGGAATTACAGAAAAGTAAGCAAAAATGGAACAAAGTTTGAAGCATGTAATTCATACCTAATAAGTTAATAATATATCTGAGATGGAACCATACACATACACATACAGATATTCTTTTTATTGCGGTTTGAAAAAAAAATACACAGGAAAAACTGAGTCATGAATGAATTCTTTTTGTGCTCTGTACTTATTTAACCTAGTTTATATAAATTGAACCACATGTTTAAATTTAAAAGGACTTTGCATGTTGATTAATGAATTAGACACATTGAGTTTAATGCAGTTTAATGCAATTTTTTTTTGTTATCTCTTTAAACTTTATTTTCTTTTCAGGTTAAAAGAATGGCAAATTATAATCTTTATATTTTTAAAATAACTATATCTCTTTTTAGATCTGTATTGAACGATGTCTTGAGAGGGGAAAGAGTAGTGGTAGGAGTGATGACAACAGAGAGAGCTTGGAAAAGAGGTACTTTTCAGTTCTTACATAATTACCTCAATCCCAGACCTGTCCCCTTGTGGTCCAGAAAAAGAAAATGTCATGCTTCACTTTGTAAAATGGTTTGTGTAAGGAAATGATAACTGAGTCACTTGGGTCAGATCCAGTATTGTCCTCTGAGCTGTTCTATAACGAACGTGTAACAAAGGATGGATACCTAGGACCTCACAATGTGCTTCTTTTGCAGAATTCAGACCTATCTTCAGTCAACAAAGCCAATTATTGACTTATATGAAGAAATGGGGAAAGTCAGGAAAATAGATGCTTCTAAATCTGTTGATGAAGTGAGTGTCTCTAACTTGCCTTTTTAAAAAAGTCAAGTAAAAATGTGATTATTTCTCTTGGGGTTGGTAGGCAGAGAAAAAGAAATAATATGACACATTAGTTTGTTTCTTAAGACGTTGAAGACAAAATGAAAAATTACATTTTTCTCCTTTAAAGAATCTAAAAATGGGTTTGATAACTTTAGTCTTATTTTTCATGAGAAGTGGGTGGTTTATTAATTTCAAACCTCTTCCCAAGTACTGGAAAAATTAGTATTTTGAGAACCGTGATTTGGATCATGTTCATTTTTTAAAAACTTATAACATGAATGGCAAGCTATCTGGCTCAAGAGCCCTGGGCTGCTTTATTCTCTTACATTACAGAATAAACAGCTCCAGAGGTACAGGGCTTCCAAAACTTAACATTTCTCTCTTTCTTCATGAATCAGTCATCTCTGAATTATAGTTTGCAGATCTTTAGTGCTCAACAAATATTTTCAGTGTCTCCTAATTCACCTATCTCCCCTGTACCCTGATTCCTTGAATCTTTTTCCTCTCTTTTTTTTTTTAAATTTTTATTTTTTTGAGACAGAATCTAGCTCTTTTGCCCTCAGTAGAATACAGTGGCATCATCTTAGGTAAATGCAGCCTCAAACTCCTGGATTCAAGTGATCGATCCTGCTTCAGCTTCCTGAGTAGCTGAGACAAGGCGCACCATGCTGCCTGGCTAATTGTTCTGTTTTTAACTTTTTTTTTTTTTTAGACAGAACCTCAAGCTGTTGCCCTTGGTAGAGTGTTGTTGTCTTCATAGCTCACAGCAATCTCCACCTTCTGGGCTCAAGCGATTCTCCTGCCTCCGCCTCCCAAGTAACTGGAACTACAGGCTCCCACCACAGAGCCTGGCTATTTTTGTTTGCAGCCGTCATTGTTGTTTGGCGGGCACGAGCTGGATTCAAACCCGCCAGTTCAGGTGTATGTGGCTGGCGCCTTAGCCGTTTGAGCCACAGGCGCCAAGCCAATTGTAACGTTTTTTAGTAGAGACAGGGTCTTGTTCTTGCTCAGGCTATCCTTCCCCCCTTAGCCTTTCAGGGTGCTAGGATTATAGGCTTGAGCCCCTGCCTTCTTGCTCTTACATTCATAAGATAAAAAAGAATGGCTCAGAGGAAAAAGATTCAGGGGATCTTTTTTTTAATCCACGGCTGCTTCCACAGACGTGAGGTAGTATTAATATATGAGAAAACTTTGTGTTTAGAATCAGAACTAAGGGCCCGGCGCCTGTGGCTCAAGTGTCTAAGGTCACATACACCTGAGCTGGAGGATTTGAATCCAGCCCGGGCCTGCCAAACAACAATGATGGCTGCAACCAAAAAATAGCTAGGTGTTGCAGCGGGCGCCTGTATTCCTAGCTACTTGGGAGGCAGAGATAGGAGAATCACTTGAATCCAGGAGTTGGAGGTTGCTGTGAGTTGTGATGCAACGGCACTCTACCTAGGGTGACAGCTTGAGGCTCTGTCTCAAAATAAATAAATAAGTAAAATTCATAAAAAGATGAAACTTTAACACATATCACAAACAAAAATAATACAGTATAATTAAGAAATTATAATGTGATTTTTTTAATCATCCATTTTGAAAATTAATATACAATTTACTGTTTTTAACAGGAACTTAGCTATATGGTGTTTTCATGGTATCTGTTTCTAAAATTACTATTATCTTTTTCCTTTACAGGTTTTTGATGAAGTTGTGAAGGTTTTTGATAAGGAAGGCTAATTAATTCTAAGCCTGAAAACATCCTTGAAATCATGCTTGAATATTGCTTTGATAGCTGCTATCACACCCCTCTTTAAGACAATTTTAATCTTTAATAATACATCTCAATTAATGGCTGGAAAGTATATAGCAAAACATTAATTTTTTTTATGTCCTCTTTTTTTTGGTCATGGGAATAGACAATAAATTCAGCTTTTACTTCATCCTAGTTATGGTGCTCACAAAACAAAGAAGGATATCAGCTAGTTCTTTGTTTTTCTTAAAAGAGAATGTCCCTTTTATAGTTTGTGCCTTCTGTGAGCAACACCTTTTAATATGCATATTAGATCCGTTTATTAATTACAGTATGTTAGGGTTAGGGATACCCACTTCCTCTTTTTCTTGTAAGTTTTAAATTTCCAAGCTTAGGTGAATTTGTGGACCAAATTTCAAAGGAACTTTTGTGTAGTCAGTTCTTGCACAATATGTTTGGTAAACAAACTCATAAAATGGATTCTTAGGAGTGTTTTAATATTTATCAAATAACTGACCATTTCCTATAGAAAGGTAAAAAAAAAAAAAAAGCTTAGGTTTTGTTTATTTACTGCATTTTGTAGAAAGTTGTATGACAGGGCATATTCTTTGTTTCAAAGTTTTAGGTTGGGGGCCCTGGGGGTTCAGAGCCTGGGAGAATTGTCAGCTTCATTCTGACATAGTCTGAGTAGATGGGGCAAGGATCACATGTAATAGCTTGTGTTCCTCATACTCTGTTAGATAGTGTTATTCATGATTCAATTGATCTTAACAAAATCAATTTTAGCAGTGGAACCTTGAAATGCATGTGTTAGATTTATGCTAAAATGATTTGGTTAGCATTTTAGTAACATTTCAAATTTTTTAGTTTGTTTTCTAGACTAAATACAAGGTTAGTATAAATAAGAGCAATTTAATGGTTAAATTTCCCATTTATATTTAATTTTTTGAATAATTATTTTCAGTTGTTTGTTTAAGAAGATTTAAAAATCCTTGCACTTTGGTCAGAAAAATAATAAATATATCTTATAAATATTTGGCTATTTTTATTCAGTAAGTTCTTTTTTTTATTTTTTGCCATCATGTCGAAGCATTAAAAGAGAATTTTTTTAAAGATCGAAAGGAATATTCTTTTACATCCATGTTTCCTGTACAAATCTCTGATAATTTTTTTCTCTTCTCTTTCCTTCTGTCCCTAATGCTGAGTGGTATGCAAGGTTCTTAATATGAGATTTCTTAAAATGTTTCTCATTTTTGGCATTTACACTGTTTGGGACACAGGGTTAAGTAGGGCAAGGAACTTTGTTGTTTTATAATTAGATTTGTTATTTAAAGTCCTAGGGAATAGTGAGGACAAGTTAATGGATGTTTTATATTGTAATAAAATCATCTATTTCTATGTGTTATGAAATTCACTTAAGTTTTTCAGCATACTTGCCATTAGAAAACAAAGTATTGCTAAGTACTGTAACATATTGGCCACCAGAATTTGTATTGAGATTATCTTGGTTTCTTGGAAGACATTGTAATGAGTTCTTAGCTGGTGTTTTAGTCCAGCCAGTAGGGAAGTGGCTTAATCGAACAGGTCTAGTATGAAGCAAGAGTAAAAGACTAAGGTTTTGAGAGCATGCTTACTCTCGTAAGTGAAGAAATCTGTCAGATGAGAATCTAAATATTTATACTGATACTGAAAGTAACCTTAAAGTTTTGAAAAAGACTGTTGAGACTAGGTGCTTTGCTTCCTTTCATCAGATCTCTTTTTTTGGCATTTGAGAATAGAAACCAAGAAACATTGTAATTACTAAATTATGAGGCTTTGCTTTTTGTTTTCTTTTAAGTAGAAAAACATGTTGGCAATACTGAGTTTTGGAGTGGATTGCAATACATCTGACTTTACTAGTTTGATCATTCCATTTGTTAAAGATACAGTCACTAAGAAGTTTTTGAGTATTTTGAAAGACCCTAATTTGAGCCTTGCTTGTTTTTTTTAAATTAACGTTATTTCCATTCAGTGATGTTGGATATGTATGAATTATTTGGTAAATAATCTCAATAAATTTTGTGCTGTGACCTTTGCTATTTGCTGGTTCAGATTTCTGTTCTTTTAAGCATATTGAAAGATCAAGAAGTATTATATTTAATATATGGATCCTCATACAGCAAAACCAGAGTTTAGGATTCAGGAGAATTTTCTGCTCTGTGTATTATGCTTGTACATCTTGACTTAAAACAGAAAACATGACTTTATCCCATTCCTTCAAGAAGTAATCTAGACTGAGTTACAGGCAGCCTATTTCATTACCTACCAGTGGCATCAATTGCTTGTCTCTTTGAGGGGGAAATTGACAACAGGCAATGTGTATCAGGATAAAGCCTTTTTGTGGACTTGGGGCTTTGCTCTTGAATTTAGTAGTTGTCAGAAATTCCTATGGTCTTAGGGGATAATAGTGGCTAAAAGTATAGGCGAGACTATCAGTGTCTTCTTCCAGGAGGTTTGATCCTCATCTTCAAACTCCTACTCATTGCACAAGCAATAGTGCTATAAACACATTTTCTGCCTTCCAAGAGTATTCTTGTCTAAAACACTTTTGATATGAATAGACCTTTTGACATTGCCTGTTGGTTAACTTTAATCATGAACCTTACATTCTACTTCACTTCTCCCTAGCTCACCTGCATACTTTAGTTAAATTAAATGCTTCATATTTCTAAGCTTTATTTATTTCTTTAAGATAGGGTCTTGCTGGGTGCCCAGGCTGGAGTGGTGGGATCTTAGCTCACTGCACCCTTATTTCAATTCCTTGGCTCAAGCTATCCTCCTGCCTCAGCCTCTAGAGTAGCTAGGAGGTGCTGGGTACCACACTGGGTAGGGCTAAGCATTTTTTTTTTTTTAATGAAAGAAAGGAAGCTCATTTATTGTATACCAAAGGGAGGAAAAAATGGTCCTAATCACTTACCCCTTCATTTCCTCATCCCCAAGGACAATACAAGAAGTCTCTTGAATGTGGGTGTACTTTCCTTTGGATGGGGTGATTGTGATTGTGATGTTAATCATAGACCTCTGTTATGTCACTTTCTGTCCTGTTGTGGGAAGAACTGAAAGACTAAGTTGAATTTCTGGTCTCTAATTATACCTGATGTCCACCATACCAGCTCATCACTCAGGCTCAGACCTTTAGGGGACTCTCCTGTCACCATTTATCTGAGTAAAACTGCCTCTTGGATCCCTCTTCTTTTATTTATTTATTTATTTATTTATTTATTTATTTATTTATTTATATTAAATCGTAGCTGTGTACATTAGTGCAGTCGTGAGGTACAGTGTGCTGGTTCTATATACAATCTGAAATATTTTCATTAAACTGCTTAACATAACCTTCATGTCATTTTCTTAGTTATTGTGTTAAGGCATTTATATTCTACATTTAGAAAGATTCACACGTACTCTTGTAAGATGAACCATAGGCGTGGTCCCACCAATCACCCTCCCTCCACCCATCCTCTCCCTTCCCCTCCCTTTCCCCTTTCCCCATGTTATTGGGCTATAATTGGGTTATAGCTTTCCTATGAAAGCTATAAATTAGTTTCATAGTAGGGCTGAGTACATTGGATACTTTTTCTTCCATTCTTGAGATAGTTTGCTAAGAAGAGTATTTTCCAGCTCCATCCATGTAAACATGAAGGAGGTAAAGTCTCCATCTTTCTTTAAGGCTGCATAATATTCCATGGTGTACATATACCACAATGTATTGATCCATTCGTGGGTTAATGGGCACTTGGGCTTCTTCCATGACCCAGCAATTATGAATTGGACTGCAATAAACATTCTGATACAAATATCTTTGTTGTAA
>CAUYQV010044868.1:0-11512 GCA_963574575.1 Galagoides demidoff | reverse complement strand
TTGTAGTAGAGACGGGGTCTCACGCTGGCTCAACTGGCTCAGGGGGGTCTTAGCTGGTCTCGAACCTCTGAGCACAGGTGATCCGCCCGCCTCGGCCTCCCACAGCGCTGGGACAACAGGCGTGCGCCACCACGCCCGGCCTCAAAACTGTTTCTTATGATTCAGCAGATGCACTCAGGGCAAGGCAGCTTTGAATGCTGGGCTCACGCTTCTGGGGCCTTGGCTTCCCCTGGATTTTAGCCCAGCGGTTCTTCACTCTTTCACTTTGTAGGGAGATACCCTTTTCCTTAAGTTCCTTCAGTGCCGTGCTCAGAGCTTGGCCTAAATGACTCAGTTCCGCCATGTTTGGAAGATGGCTCTGCTCTGGGCTGTAAATAATGGGATTCTGAACAGGGGTGGAGACGGGTGCTCAGTTCAGAACACGGCAACTATAAAATGGAAATAAAGGAAAATGAGGCGTGAAGAGGGTGTGTGAAGCCTGAGCAGTCCTCTCCTGCACGGGGTTCTTCCCTCAAATAGCACCTGGACGCTCCCTGTGAAAGTCTGTAAGTTAATTGTCTGGTTTTGCGTGTAACAGCCACAGCATGGACAATAAGCACGCACTCTTTCACACGGATCGAGGTTGGCAAGGGTGCAGCTGGACCCTTGGGGTCTCTCATCATGTCCAGCCCTAGCGCCTCAGCTGGGGGAAAAACAACTCACGGTGGCCCATTCTTCCCATGGCCAGACCCAGAAGCCTCCAGAGGGTGATGGAAACAGGAGATGGCTTTTATGGCTGAAGCTACGAACGAGTGCTCAGCCCCTGCTGCTCACATCCCATGCCCCAAACAAATCACACCCCAGGCCTGACAGTGCGGGGTGGGGAGCAAACGTGAAAAGTAACTTAACCTACTTCAGGTGTCCCGACAGACTGCCAGGTGCTGTGGGGTCGTGGTGACAGCAAACTATCAAGTATTTGGTCCCAACTGGGGTATAAAACCATGCTTTCCAGTGCTGGAGTTCAAGAGCTTGTTCCTATCAGTTTTCTTAAAGTCGTTATTGACGGTAATTGGACATTCAGAGCTTTTCTCATCACCTCCTACCTAGCAAGTGTCTCAAAATGACTACATAACCATTTAAGAAGGATGTTTAAGGCATCCCATGTCCTAATAGGCACGACAAATATACTTCCCAATACATGCTGAATAATGTTGACCTTTAAATAAAAGTAATTGAATCCTTCAATTCAGTTTTTACTTTTGCTGTTATGTATTTCAATATGCAAGATTCCTTTTTGTTCTCTGAATATCTTTCACTTTTAAAAATTGATTACTATTCTTATGTCATTCCTGACCTCTTCATCTTTCTCAGGATATTAATGACAGTTCTTGACACTTCTTTTCCTGATATAGTTTGTTTACCCCACATCACTCTTTCTTTCTCTTTGTTTGACTGGGCCCTTGTCTTTTTTTTTTTTTCTTTTGGGGGTGAGGCAGGACCTCGCTCTGTGGCCTGGGAATGAGGGCAGTGGTGAGTGATGAGTGTGAAGTCACTGTAGCTTCACACTCCTGGGCTCAAACAATCTTCCTGTCTCAGCCTCCCGAGCAGGTCAGAGCATGGGCGTGAAATAGCACAGGTTAATTTTTTAATTTTTGGTAGAGAGATCTCAGTATGTTGCTCAGGTTGGAAACTCCTGTGTTTTATATCAGAGATTTCTTTAAAGGGCCTGTGGTCCTTATTTTCTGTGATATTTACCATTTGTATTTTAGGAAGCGGACTGGAAGCTCTGCTCATGTGGGCGGGGCTTGGACTGTGGCTATTTCCCAGAGGGTCTTTCTCCAAGGCTGACCATGACCTAGAGAAGGCTTCTCCAGATGCTGTGGGTGTGAGGGCTCTGGATGCTGCTCAGATGGAGAAGGCAGGTGGGGTCCACGTACAGAATGACACCTCCTGCCTGGTTCTTCCCCTCAGCTGAGCCTGGCGTCCTCCAGTCTGGGCCCAGTGACTGCGCAGCATGGAGCAGAGGGTGCTGCACGGCGGCTGCTTCTCCAACAGCCCTTCCTTTCCATCCCACTACCAGGCAGGCCATGCCACCCACACGGGAGCCCTCTGTGGCCCAGGGCAATTCAGGCTGCAGCCCTCTTAGTTGTTGGCTTGGGATTTAGCTCTCAAGCCTGCCAAATGCCTTCCCATTTCTCCATCAGGTTTCTTACCTCCAGAATTCTGTTGTTACTAGTTTTTCTTTCTCTTTCTACTTGTGCTTTGGAATAGTCTCTGTTGTTAGTTGAGTGTTGGGAGAGAGTGGGGTGGGGCCGTTTTTCGGATGCCTGCTGTGCCTTTCCAGGTGAGATTTCCTCTGCTCCCGCCTAGAACCCGCTCACCATAAATTTGTCTCCTTCATGCCGCATTTTCAGACAGGAGCCTGGGTTTGAAGTTCCAGCACCATAACTCTCATGTCCAGGCTTCTCAGTGGCATCTTGTGCATGAGCTGCAGAAATTCTTCATCCCAACCTGAGTGGGGGCTGCAGTGCGGGAGTCAGGCCCCACGGATGCGCTTAGAAAACCAGGACAGATTCTCTTTTGGGAGGAGGAGGGCAAAGGAGATGAGAGGCCTACCTATTTCTCCTCATTAACTCACAGTGACACTGCTGGGAAGCCTGCTCCCCCTTCCAGGTGTTACCAGTTATGCCCGAGTCCCCAGGTCTGGGCTGCCTGCCGCAGAGAAGGAGAAATGGGCAAGGATGGAATGGTGTTACCGAGGCTGACGGAGGGAGAGTGGCTCCCAGGAGGACGGCCTGGCTGGTGTGGACTCTGGCCCTCCTGGGCTCTGGCCCCATATTGACTTCAGGCCACACTGGTCTCTGAGCCCACATGGACACAGGCCTGCATGGAATTCAGGCTCCACTGGACTCTGGCCCACAAGGACTCTGACCCACGTAGACTCTGACCCACTGGACTCTGACCCATGTGGACTCCAGCCCACATGGACTCTGACCCATCTGGACTCTGACCCATCTGAACCCTGACCCACTGGACCCAGGCCCATGTGGACTCTGACTCACTGGACCCTGGCCCCACATGGACTCTGACCCACATGGACTCTGACCCATCTTGACTCTGACCCACGTGGACTCTGACCCACTGGACCCCAGCCCACATGGACTCTGACCCACTGGACCCCGGCCCACATGGACTCTGACCCACGTGGACTCTGACCCATCTTGACTCTGACCCACGTGGACTCTGACCCACTGGACCCTGGCCCCACATGGACTCTGACCCACTGGACCCTGGCCCCACATGGACTCTGACCCACATGGACTCTGACCTACATGGACTCTGACCCACATGGACTCTGACCCACATGGTCTCTTGGGCACATGGACTCTGGCCCACATGGACTCTGGCTCAGGTGGGCTCTGGTTAGCAAGACCCCCTGCTGGGGCACGCTGCAATGTTAGTGGTACTTTAACCCCCTCAGGTCTCCTGAGTTGGGGCTGGGGTCCTTGCAGGGGAATGTGTTGAGACATCAAGCAAGTTCATGGAAAGTCCATCTGTCCGTCTCAAGCCCTCTCCTCCCTCCCATCTGTCCAGTACATGGGCTTCTCCTCTCCCAGTTTCTGCTCTTTCCACTGGCTTTTTTGTTTTGTTTTGTTTTATCAAATCCTCCCTTCTGTCCCACCTGGCCCCCAAAACTGACCTCACTGTCCTGACAGCAGGTGTGCAGAGCTGTCCCTCTCTCCACACGTGTGTCCTGCGACCCAGGGACCCTTCCCTGACAGAAGCAGAGTGAGGACGCTGGGCCGCCGGGCGGGGCCCACTCGACAGTCTCTCCCTCTCATCCGACCTGAGACGGTCCAGCCTCAGGTTGACGGATTCAAGAGGATGCTGAGGAGTCGCGGTGTTGGTCGGCAAACCCTTGGTACAATCAACGTATCTGCCTGTCATCGCTCTGTTTTACAGACAGGGAGTGGAAAGGCAGAAGGGTGGCCAGGTGTCTCGGTCACACAGTGACCCATCAGGCTGAGACCTGAGTCGATTTCAAATCGCATGTTTTTAATTCTTTCATATCCTCTGACTTTTTGTCCCAGTAATCCCAATGTAGGAAGTGTAACCCAAGGAAATAATTCTTTGGGAAAAAACTGGACGTACACAGATGTTTATCGTAGTGACTATCTGGAAACCACTTATATTTCTCACAGTGGGCAGATGACTGGGAACCACAGTCAGTCAGCCAGTCACTTGGTGGTTTCATGAGAGTAGGGAAAGATGCTTATAATTATATAATTTTTTTTTCTTTGAGAGAGAGAGTCTCACGCTGTCACCCTGGGACAGTTTTGGTGGTTTTGTGGCTTTAGAAGAGGTTGAACTTCAGTGAAAGATGAAGGAGGGAGTGGGTGTCTGGTGGCCACAGTGACAAGGAGAGCATCACAGCTGTGGAAAAATCACTCAGGAAAACAGTTGAATGGTGTTCAAAGGCATGGATGTGGCACTGTGGACGGGGTCACTGGCAGTGCCCAAAATCCTGCATGATTATCTCTGAGTTGGGGAAATTTCATCTCAACAGTGACTCACCCTTTGATGGACGAGCAGAAGGGCATCCATGTTGAGTGCTGTGGAAACGCCGCTCAGAGCCCTGGAGGGGTCCAGACCCGTCTGACACCTGGATCTGCTAGTCTGACAGCAAGAAAAAGCGTCAGGCGACAGTGTGGATTTTTCCCAATGAAAATCTACCAACAAAAGTGAAGAGACCTCAAAGTGTTGGAAAGAAAACGGTGGCAATTTTCTTCTCCAAAAGTGGTCATGTCACTACTGTTCCTGTGGAGGAACAAAGAACTGTCACTGTTCAGAGGTACACAACGGTGTGCCCTAAATGTCACTGTTCAGAGGTACACAATGGTGTGCCCTAAATGTCACTGTTACAGAACGGTGTGCCCTAAATGTCACTGTTACACAACGGTGTGCCCTAAATGTCGCCGTTCAGAGGTGCACAACGGCATGCCCTAAATGTCACTGTTCAGAGGTACACAATTGTGTGCTCGCCAAACGTTTTCAGGAAGCTTCAAGAACAGCAGCCAATGACAGAACCTCAGGGGACCATCTTGCACCATGAGATGCCCCCATAGCCAACACCACTCTCCGTTCCTGAAGTCCACAGAGGTTCTACTTAGGACTCTGCAGTCTTAACCTGGCCCCATGTCATTATTTCCTGTATCCCATAGCAAAAATCTCATGCACAGAAGGCGCTCAGCCCTGAAGAGGGTGTTCACACCTACGAAAGTGAGCTTACAGCATGTGAAGAGAATGAGTGGAAAAAGATTTACCAGAAGAGGCACATAGCATATCACGGCAGCCGTCGACTCCACTGTGTCCACTCAACGGCTGTCCCCCTTTTCTGCCGACAGCCCCACTTTCCTGTCTCCCTTCTCACCCCATGTGGCTTAGGGGAGCTGGCTCCACTCCTGGCTGCAGGGACAGCCAGTGGCCCGGGCCTGGCTGAGGACAGCTCTGTGTGACTTTTATAGTGAATGATTTAGGTTGGGACAGGAACCCAGTCAGATTTGTAACCCTCAATTTCAGAACTTTTGACAAAGCAGCTTTAAGAAAAAATTCTCCCTTTCCACGTGGGTTGCTGAGAAGGTGGGCTGCAAGCTTGGAGTACGGTTGCCGTCTCAAACCTGGGGCAGAGTTTGCAGGAGGAAACCAGAGATGGAGAGAACAAGCCTCACAGATGCTGAGAGGTGTGAGGATGGCATACGCTTTACTTTTATGAGTTAATCAAATGTCTTTTCTCTTTCTTCTGCTAATTCAAGTGAGTTTCAGTCTCCTGCCTCTAAGACGATGATGCCATGTGACTTGTCACAGGGCATTTAGGGCAGAGCAGAGGGTTAGGACGGAATCTGAAGGTGGAAAGGGACATCAGGGCCCGGTTCTGGAGCATTCTGAAGGTCAAGCTGTGGCATGGGCCAAAGTGATACCAGATCCACTGTACCCTAAACCACGGCAGACCAATGACCCGGGCGATTCTCAGTAAAGCTGATGAGCAGGAAGGCTTCCTGGGATTCTCCCTCAATGCTCGCCCGGAACCAAAGTCTACCAGGTTGCTAATGGTTTGCCCTTAGTCGTATTGGGTCAAATGATAGCCCTGATTTGAAGTGTCGAAGGCGACCCTCACACAAATCCTGCAGACGGGCCTCCTGCAGCCACACAAGAATGTAGCCCGCTGGAATCCAGCTTCCTCAGAAACACCAGGGTAGCTGGCGGCCCACGCAGTCCTGGAAGAGGTGCCCTGGGCAGCGGGAGACCACCTGACAGCGGTCATCAAGTTCCCACATTTCTTTCTCATCTGGGAACATTCTGTTCTACCATTTACTCAAGACATGTAGAGAAATTCAATTTATTTTCCTCTAAGGAAAAAGAACTAAGTCTCGTCCTTCTGCCCAAGATTGTGTCTCCTTTTTATCATAGATGACTTGGTGCTACTGGGAGTGTGCACAAATCACAGCTCATATAAGTTAGCGGGACTTTAAACCATTCAACATTTTAATTTAGACCCCAGATTTATTAAATATTTTCCTGAGATATTTTTCTCCCATTGCCTTAACCTCTCAAATTGTATTTTATAGAGGATGCCATAATTTTTGCAGTTTTTATTTTTCTATTTTTTATAGAGATGAGGTCTGGTTATATTGCCCAGGCTGGTCTGGAAGTCCTGACCTCAGGTGATTCTTCTGCCTCGGCCTCCCGAAGTGCTGGGATTTCAGGGGTGAGCCTTCACATCTAGCCAATTTTTATAGTTTTTGACTCACAAAGAAATGAAATTGTTGAGTCAACTTGAAGATGGGTGTTAGAGTGAGTCAGAGTCCAGGTCTGGGCTGCACAAAACAGCTCAGTGTGACCTTGCAGAACTTTCTCAGCCTTGATTTCCCTGTCTGTGAAATGAGGCTGACTGTGTTCACTCCAGGGACAGCTGGAGGGTCACTGGGAGCCCCATCTGTGCTGCGTTTGCACAGATAAACTCTACACTAATTTAAAGATTAACTGATGTTACTGTCACATGAAATAAAAGGTCAGGCTTTTCTGTAGCTTCTTTCATCCACTGCAAGGACTCTAAAAATGGGCAGTGAATTTTTCAAAGCTCAGAAGATTTTTTTGTGTTTCTTACGTCTGAATATAAGATATGACTTCTCAGGAGAGAATTGGGTGCGTGTCATGAAGATACAGTTTACTGAAATTGAGTATGGAACTTTTTTGTTTCAAAGTTGTATTTTGAATATGCTGTGGCCACTAGTGTAACCTAGGGCTCCTGTGTAACCTCTTGTTGACATGAGAGTCTGTGGTTAAACCCACAACTTTACCACACCCAGCTCGGTCTCTTCCACAGTACATCTCCCAGAATCGTCTTCTCCACTTGATTTTGGCCTGGAGTGAGCCAGTGTGAGCCCACGGTCAGATCTGCAGAAAGGAGCAAAGTAGAGGCTATTACTGTCGCAGTTGTAGGCAGGCGGCACATGGACAGCCCACAGCTGCTGCTGGGGAGCACCTGCTAACTGCCGCCTTTGGCATCGTAAGTGGCTGCTGTAGTTGGTGGTGGCTTTTATTTTTTTGAGACAATCTCACTCTTCTGCCCAGGCTAGAGTGCCATGGTGTCAGCCTCCCTCACACCAACCTCACACTCCTGGGCTCAAGTGATCCTCCTGCGTCAGCCTCCCAAATGGCTGGGATTACATTCCTGAGCCACCATGCCACCTAGTGGTGGCTTTTTGAGCAACATTTGGTTAAGTGCAGGCTGAGAGGACCAGGAGTCCTCCAGGAGAGCTCCCAACAGCCACCAGCATAGTGCTGGAGACCGCGATAGGACTGACACAGCCTCTCCATGCCAGCCCATCTCGACCTAAATCATTTATTCTTTTTACATTTTGTGGAAGTCACACAATGCAGTCAACCAATCCCCTACGGGTGACACTCAGCTTCTCGTTCCTCACCGTCCTGTTGTGACACTAGTGGCCACCCTTGTACACTCTGCCCACCCATGTGAGCATGTTGATGGCATAAATTCCTGTAAGCAAACTGCTGTATTCCAAAATAGTAGCACCAGTTCCAAAAACAGCATGTGGTTTGTCTTTGTACAGAGCATCTGTGTGACTGGGTGTGATTAAAAAATCTGATTCGCTTTCTCTGTCAGAAACCTCCTGACTTTTTCTAAGAAAGATGTTATTTATGCCCAAGGCAGTAATAATAATAGTACAGACACTGAACTCTCCTCCCTGTCTAGAAGACCAAATTAAACATATTATGAAAATAATCTTCACACTTTGAATTTTTTTTCTTATCGTAAGTTGTTTATTGTAAGATAATTTACAAAGATCTTGCTGTCTTCAGTAATTCAAATAATGGAGCAACAACTTCTTCCAAAGAGAGCAGGAAGCTAAAAACAAAATCAGCTGGCTGAATTGTCCTCCTTTACCTCCTGTCTGAGGACAGAACTTGATTTTCGTTAACCCAGAGCTGCAGCACCGGAGATAATTTCAATCAGCTCTTTTGTGATGACAGCCTGGTGGGTGTGGCTGAATGTCAAAGTCAATTTGTCAATCATCTCAGAACGTTCTTGCCGGCGTTGTCCATGGCCATCATCCTCGCACTCTGCTCACTGGAGGTGGACTCCTTCAGAGAGTAGCAGATGGTGTTAGCTGGGCTGTGCTCCTGGGAATTCTGCAGCACGTCAGCATCGGTATCCTCATACATACTCATGCTCTCAGCACTCGCAATAGGACTAAGGGAGAAGATGGGCTTCTCCGCTGTCTTACAGGAGACGACAGACCTGAACCGATTAAAGATGATGGAGCCTTCATCAAACTCATATCCAGAACTTAATAACTCAATGACTGACACATGCCCCAAAGTAGGGGACTTTATTCCCACTTCTCTGAATGTCACCAGAAACTGGTCAGAATGAGTCCTAGGAAATATGCGCCTGATTTTATCACCAATTCCAACAATCACGACTTCTTTCCCAGCCGCTGTGAGCGCAGCCCCCTCATTTTTCATCTGCTTGGCAACTGAGGAATGGAGAGTACCACCGAGTCCTCCATCTGACGACACACCAATAAGCAGGTACTTCTCGTCTTCAGGCACCTTAATATCAGCTTTTTCATACAGAGCCAAATATCCTACTTCGTATACTAGGACCAGTTTCAGCTCCTGCTCAGTTAGGGCATATTTTGCTGCTGCTACCATTTTCGTAGACTTGGTAATTTTCTGGATGTTTTGGATGGACTTTAGTCACCTGGTAGTGTCTTTCAAAGTTGCCATATTTTGAACTTGGACCCACTGTGGCTGCATGGCCCAGGCCGAGAGCCCCACGACGCCAGTCCTCAAGAACATGGTGCCAGCAGCTGGGCTGAAGGTCGGGCACCCACACTTTGTATTTTAAAAATATATGTTATTTAAGGATAGTTGATTGAACTTCTGGTAAAGTGCATCAGAAAAGTTCCCATTACCACCTTCTGTGAGTTCACTGGGACACCAAGGGCTCAGGAGGAGAGATTTTCTTCTTTCGTACTTTCTTCTTTCTGCAACCAGGATGAGGTGGGAGGATAGTGTTTATCTCTGGATAAACTTGAGTGGGGAGCAAGGGATGCCTGAAGGATAAAACTTCAAGTTCATAAGACCTTTTGTGTTGTTCTTTCTTGCAAATACTATCAGCACATATATCTTCCATAGTAAAATTTGTCTCCTTTTTTCCTTTTGCAACTATTTTTAGTGTTCATAGTATTTTTTATTTTCCTTTTTTCCTTTTGTCTTTTTTTAATAAAACGGCTAACTAATGATGTGTGTCCCTGAATAGTAATACACAGCTCGGCACTAGGGTCTATTTCCAGTCCGTGAGGCTGGGGTTCCAAAACCTTTGTTTATTTCAGATTCCGACTGTGAGACTGAATTGCAGGTTTGAGAGTGGAAAGACTCTTATTCTGTGTCAACAGCCACCTCTTATCTTGATAAAACACTTATCAGGTTGTATTTCTGGACTGGCATATTATTCTCAAAATAAGAAGCTGTTCAACACTTCCTTGAACTTATGGATAGTAATTTGTAGATTTCTGGAACAATTTGTAATTTGTGCCAAAAAGGTCAAAAAATTGTAGTTTTCATTCAAGTTTTAAATGTATTTTATTCAACTTTCTAAATCTTTTCACCTTGTTGGAAGTACAATACAGAGCCTGTGAGCTGGTAAAATGCTGGGGCTTACGCTGAAGGCAGAATACTGTGGTCCCCTCAAAGCACAGCGACACCAGGTCCCATCCGTCTGGATAGACAGACCACACTGCTTTCAAAGACTCTGGGCCCAGGAGAAGAGCAGACAGAAAGTCTCAGATTCCACCATGAGGATAGAATCTTCTTTTCTATCCTAGGTTAAGCCATCTCCAAGGGCTGATCGTGTTCCTTCCTCACCAAATTCCCCGAGGAAAGGGTTGTGAGGGCTTCCACTGAGGGCAGGCAGAGCTTGGAGCAGACCTAGCAGGGAGGAGCAGTCCAGTCCCCCCAGGCTGGTCCTCCTCAGGGACAGGCCCTCTCTGTGCCTCTGAGCTGCTGCTCTGGGTCCTGGTGGCAGAGAGTCAGAGGGCTGGGATTTCCAAGACAGGGCAAATCTGAGGCTGACAACTTCTAACCTGCTCCCTGGGGTGCCCCACCCAGCCCGTGGGGTTCAGGGAAAGAGGTCAGGGTAATAAGCTGGGTTCCTCAGAGTCAGGATGGCGGCCTGGCATGGGGCCACCACCAAGTGGAGGAGGGGACATGCCCATGGCATCTGCCCCACAGACAGCCCCCTTTATACTTGTCGTTATACTGATCCGTTCACAGTCAGGTCCACCTCACGCAGCCTATAGCCAGGTCACAGATAAGACCATCCACAGAAAATTGTTATTCACAGAGCAAGGTTCTGGCTTAGTTTTCTGTTCCTATAACAGAATATGTGGAACTGGGTAATTTGTAAAGACAGGAAATCCCCTGTAGTTCTGGAGGGCAGGACTAAGAGCTACATATGGGCAGCTCTGGTGGGCACCTCATCCCACAGTACAGCCACCACGGGGGACAGGGCACTGGGTGCTGTCAGCTCAGGCCCTTCATGGGGGCCCCACCCTGACTCATTACCTTCAAATATCACCAACAACGAAGTTTCTGGCACATGAAACTTGGGGGACATATTTAAACCATCACAAGTACTAATTTTTCAGAACCTTCCAAAGTATATTAATTGGCTTTCCTTTTGTTTCCTGCCGCTCCCCTAATTGTATCCTTTATTTCAAGAAATATCTCACATAATTAACAGAGGTCACTCCATGCTCTCCCACTGCTGGGCTTTTGCTCATGAGGTTCATTCCTGTAAAATGTTTCCCCCTGACACTTGGGCATATTAAAAATGTATTCTTGTGGTGGTGCCCGTAGCTCAGTGGGTAGGGAGCTAGCCACGTACACCGAGGCTGGCAGGTTCCAATCCGGCCTGGGCCAGCTAAACAACAATGAGTACTGTAAC
>CAUYQV010044866.1:0-24636 GCA_963574575.1 Galagoides demidoff | reverse complement strand
TTCCTTCTAAGCCTATTCTCTTGAATGTTTTTATTATGAAACATTTCTGTGATTAGCCTCTATTAGTTTAAGTAATGTTCCCTCTAAACCTATTTTCTTGAATTTTTTTATCATGAAAAAATGCTGGATATTGTCAAAAGTTTTTTATGCATGTATTAAAACATTCTTTTTAAATTGGTATTTATCGTTCCCTTGCCTTTATATATATACATGTACAAAAAGTGTGTGTATGTTTGTGTATGTGTTTAAATATTACAAAAAAATTATTACTTGGTATGTCTTCCTCTAGAGTTCTTTCCAACAAAAGAACTCATTTTCTCAAAATCAGTAGTATATAAAAGTCTATCTTAGGACGGGTTTCCCAGAGGTTCACATGCAGGAGCTTTGTTGCAAAGCAACAGCAGAACTGACACCTGATGCACAGGGCATGAACCAAGTTAAAAAATGGGAGGACAGATGTGCAGTTGCAACAAAGGCCTCAGCTGATCCCTGGGCTGCTCTAGAACTGGGGTGGCCTTCAGAATTGTCTCAAATTAAGGTGCGAAGGCCAGGCTTTTATTCCCCTATATTGTCCAGTTAATGCATTTGGGCTGCGGTTAGGGCAAGCATGTGACCTTGGTCAATATAACTTTCTCAGGCCAAAGGCTACATTGGAGGAGCAAGTTGCCCAAGCTGTGCCAGCCAACAACCCTCTTGGCTGCAAAGGAATGAATTCCTCAGTCCTAACAAGGCAGTGCTACTCTCTGTCCATCACAAGTCCTACATATTTCAGGCTTGAAGACTGACCAACTCGCCTTCCAAGAGGAGTTGCTGCATGCTCACTGGAGACGCATCTGGAGACTACTATCAGCTGTTACCACCACCACCCCATCTTGATTATAATGTGCGAGGCAGAGAGGGAATGCCTTGTTTAAGTTTTTAGAGTAATAGGCTATTATTTCTAAGGATAAGAAATCATTCCTGTGGGCCACTGACCTGTAGAGCTTTTCCATTTTTCTCCTTCTTTTTAAAGCTTTTGTGACTCCAGGTATCAGAGTTGCCATTTTATGTAAGGAAGCTCCAAGCAAAGAGATTCGAACTTGACTTGGAGTCTTTCTTTTAATATTCAATAAAAAGTTGGAGATATATTGGCCTATGGCAAAGACCAATTTCCTGTTACATGCACCAGAGAGGAGATTAAAAAAAGATTTTTAGAGCAGCACCCATATTTCTTGAGAGGCAGAGAACAGAGCTCACCTAATTTTGTGGATCAGGTTGCTAGCAGAGTTCCTTTCTCTGGGCTGATCTGAAATTAGAAGGCTGGAACTAAAATCCTACATTCTCCCCACAGGGACCATTTCCATTTTCCTCTGAGTAACAGCTCCATAAGGATCGTCTTCATGATTCTAAGGTCAAGGTTGGAAGCGCCTGAATGTGGAAAAGATTGAAGATCATGCCACAGGCTTTCAATGATGTACAGTGGCATGCTCTCTGCAGCCAGAGGAGGGAGAAAGAATTCTAGCAGGCTTCTGAATTTAAAAGCTCTGCTGCAAAGATTTGGGACAGGGCCACAGGAAATATGGCATGAGAGACTGTCAACAGGTTGGTATGAGCTATCAATTCCCAGAGTGCACCCAGCTCAGGGGTAGAGTACATGAGTTTGAATCCTGGTTCTGTCCCATATTGGCTCTGCAACCTTGGGCAAATCACTTAAGCTTTCTGTGCTTCATCTGTAAAATATAGAAAGCTATAGTACCTATCTCACAGAGTAAATGTGTAGGTAAAATGAGGTAATATTTTCCAGGCTTTTAAATGATGATGATGCATAGTAAGCACTGAGAATGTTAGGTTATTACTATTATGGTATTTTCCCTTCAAAAAGCCCACCACAGCTGGTTCGAACCTGAACTATCCAGTGGCCTGATATCCAGTGTGGATATACTGGAAGAAGCTTTAATGGAATTAGGAAGTAAGAGATTCAGTTCAACCAGGCATATATGACCAAACCCATGATCTACTAGACTTGAGCTAGACACTGAAATACACATGTGAAGAAAACATGATCCCTGCATTCAAGAAATCTACAGTCTAGATGCACAAAGAGCAGCACACAGACACGACTACCACCCTGGAAATTATGTTTAAAGCAAAACAGGAAATCATTAAGCTTGTTCAAGGGTGGCCTGCAGAGGCATCCTGTGAGAATGATATTGGAATAGGACTTTGGGTAATATAATGGTACACATGATTTGGTTATACTGTTTGTGTTTGTTAGGTAGCGCTAGTGTATTAGTTGAGTCCTGCACCCAGGAGGTGTGCCATATTCCCCTACATTGTACCCATTAGGTGAGAGCTTACTGAGCCCCCTGGAATTGGGTTTTGAAAGATGATCAAGAATTTGCCAGAATAAAACAAGATGGGGATAAATACAAGGCAATATGAACAGAGAGTGAAAAGGCACAGGTGTCTGAAAGAATATAACACATGTGGATTTAAAAGGAAGCTTTCAATAGTGTGGACTCATGGCAAGAAATTTTAAGTACAGAAGTAACAAGCAACAAGAGTAGACAGGGTCCTTCATGTCATGATAAGGAGTCTGAACATCCTGCAAACATCAGGAAAGTTGCCATATTTCCCCAGAATTCCCTCATTTCATTCTAAACCTTGACTTTTGTCAATATCCCCAATCCTTTTTAGCTGCCTCATCAGAGATCATTTTTCATTCATCACTTTAATTGGACATTTTCTTCATGTCAGGTAGAGTGTCATTCATTGAGATGCAGTATATCAGCCCTGGAGAAGCTTAACATTGGGAAGTAAAGACACGCAATCACAATGCAACCTGACAGGCCCTATGATACAGGTAAGTGTGGGATACTGCAGGAGCAGAGAGGAGAAAGCCTAGGGATAAAGAAAAAGCGAGGAACCTAGAGAATAGTCTGACATTAGCATAGAATCTTGAAGCATGGGTCAAAATTCCTTCAGCTGTAGAACACACAGAATAATATGAAAGACCTAGGGAAGAAGTATTCAACTGTCAAGAACATGGAAAGGTTCAAGATGGCTAAAACCATTAACTGCCAGTGAAATTTCTCCCAGAATCTCCAGCTTCCTTTAAAATCTCATTGACCAGATCTGGGTCACATGTTTTTCCCTAAGCCAATCACAAGCAAAAGATAGTGAGGTCACTATGACTGGCTTAGATATAGGAATTGAGGGGAGGGGCCACCCACTTTTCCTGAACACATGCCCAATCCAGACTTAAATTAAATGGAATTTAGTTAACAGAGAAGGAGTGACCAACAGGTAGGCAGATAATAATCTCTACCACATGGAATGGATGAGATCTTATCCAAGAGAGTCTACATAGAGTAGAAAACAGGAACCATGAAACATCTCTGAGGTAAGTCAATATTCTGAAGTCAAGGAACAGGAAATATTGGCCAAAAAAAAGCCTGAGCGGAAACAACTAACCAGGTGGGAAGAAAGCGAAGGAGCTCAGGAGATTTCAACCCAAAATGTGACTCCTTGGTATAAAGAGTATTTTGAATCAAAGTTTCTTGGAGATTAACAGGCCCTTGGAAGAGGCTTTCCCTCTTTCTGCATAAATAGGACTGACCTGATGAAAAGATCAAAGAGGGCAACTGACTTCCCTTCCTACCCCCTGTTATCTAAATATATTGCAGAAAAGAGGACCAAAAATGGAGCCAGATTATTTGAAACTTAATACCTATCTCTCAGGTTAATTTACAAATCAATCTGTTTCCCCCATCCATTTGCTCTCCCTAGCACCATTTGTCACTCCTAATCAGAATAATCTGTACTCCTCATTCCTGCCCCAAATAAAAGGCATGTATAAAAATATCTGTATCCCACAGGGAATCACTGTGATTCTTCCTATGCATGTGGTAAATAAACCAATTTGCTCGTGAATTGATCTTTCCACAAATTTGGGGGGAAAGGGCAAGTTTCCCCTCATCACTTCAAAAGCCAGCAGGCTGTGATGTCATGGAGACCCAAAGAGGAGGAAGTGTGAGGAAGAAAGGATATGAGAATGGTATCACAGGAAGGTATGAAGAGCTTCAAATGACACAGAGTTTAGGATTTTTCTTTGTTCTACAAGAAGCAGATAGAGAGAAGAATGACAGTTAAAGACCTAAGGAATAACTTTTGACTGATAGAATTCCAAGCATGAAGGCACCTGACTGAGAAGCCTTCCATCCTCAATACAGAAGCAACAGTCTCCTGGCAAGTTGGCTCCAGCTATAGCTGAGGCTGGGAGATTTCTGTCCCAGAAGGTCTGGCAGGGACTGGCTTCATGGAAAATGCTTCTCTGGGAGGCAGAGAGTTCTTTATCTTTCCTGAGCAGGAAGAAGGCAATCTCTTCTGGCAGTGAGGTGACAGGGTTCCGATGGATTCTCCTCTCCCAGTTCAGAATTAAACTAGAAGCTGTCAGCCAACTCGCTGAACACTCAATCTTCCATCTTTATGGGTTTAGCCGTGATGTTATTGCAGAAATCTTTCAGCAAGTGAAAGGGAGGTCATCCTTGAAGAATATATGCACAGAGTCTTCTGAGTTCTCATTCTGGGGGCTCATAACATGCTTCTGGGCTTAGGAGGTAATATCTTGGACAGACAGGGGAACAGACAGACGGATGGACAGGACTTACCATTAATCCTAGCTTCAAGGAAAGTCAGCTACACCCTTAGATGCCCCATTCACAAAAGCCAATACATTTTCTTACATGCCTGTATTAGGTCGAGCTGTCTCATGATTCAAAATAGTCCTGTCTGGTGCACTATTCTTTCTGAGTCTTGGTTATTTTCATTCACGAAATGGAAACAAATGGCATCAGTCCTGCCTAGCTCCTGTGGCTGGCAGGAAACTGCTTTTGCAAAATGTCAAGTGTTATAAGGCTGTAAGTCACTCTGGATACATGGCCTGGTTATACAGAGGGCAGTGGAACTCTTAACCCTGCAAAGCCTGCCCTTCCCCATTGCTCCTTATTTCAGTAGATGACAGTACTCAGCTTCTCCATCCAAAATGCATGGAGTCACTCTCATTCTCCCACACTCCACATGCGCTCCCTCAGCAAATTCTATTTTCTTCTTTTTAATTTATTTGTGTTTATTGTTTCAGGCTCATTGAGGGTACAAAAAATTATGTTACATAGATTGCATTTGTTAGATAAAGTCCCTCTTATAATTGTGTCTCACCCTCAAGAGCTGTGCCATACACTGTGAACCGCCCCCCATTCTCCTTCTTCCTCCCCTCGTCTTAGTTCATCTACTGCCTTCGTATTAGAATTGAGTACATTGGATTCTTGCTTCTCCATTCCTGTGATGTTTACTGAGAAGGATGTGTTCCACTTCCATCCAGGTTAATACAAAAGAGGTAAAGTCACCATCTATTTTAGTGGCTGAATAGTATTCCATGGTATACATATACCATAGCTTGTTAATCCATTCCTGAGTTGGTGAGCATTTAGGTTGTTTCCACATTTTGGTGACTGCAAATAGCTCTGCGATAAACAGTCTAGTGTAAATGTCCTTATGATAAATTTTTTTTTAATTCTATTTTCTCTAACTTCAAAGTATGTCCCCAAATAGTGTACTCTCACCTCCTCCACAGTGACACTTGTCATTAGGCAACCAAGGATGCCCCTTAACTGGTCTTGTTTCTGCCTTTGCTGTCCTACAGTCACCTCCCCATGTGCAGCCACAGTGGCAGGCCTGAAATGAGGCTTAGATCCTGTTGCTGCCCAGTTCTCAGTGCTCCCTCTCAGTGCTCCACTGAGAACAGGGCAGCACTGTACTCACAGTGCTCCACTCACTTCCCATCTGCTTCATAACATTCAGGCTTCTTCCCTTGACTTGCCTCCCAGGGTCTTTTATGAACCCAACTCCCTGCTCTCTCCTGCTGCTCAGTCTGACACCATCATATGTCACTCTTCTACTCTTTGAATGTGCCAAGTATCTTCCATCCCAGGACCTTAGCATGTTGTCTTGCCTTTGATTGCAGTGATTCTCTCTCAATCTCAGCATGGGTCAATCCTTCTTTATCCCACTCTGCCGAAGTGGTACCTTTGGAAATTGCTTTCCTGACAGTCCTGTTTAAAATAACACAGAGACTCTTGGACAGCATACACAGCATCACACTGCTTTCCACATTGTACATACCCTTGCCCAGCTTTGCTTTCTGCCCTAATTGACATTATCATATCCTAATATCATAGTACATATTCATTTATTTGTTGATATCAATCACCCTACTGAAAGTAAGGACAAGAAATTTATCTATATTATTTACCATTCTTTCCTCAAATCCTAGCATAGTGCCCTGAGATATAGAGAATGCAAATATTTGTTAAATGAATGAATGGAATTAGTCCCCCAAAATGACCTGCTTTAGAAAACAAAACCTAATATTTGTGTGTGACAGTGTGTGTATCTAAATCTCTAATTTAACTTAATTCCACCAAGCCCACCATCAGAGGTGAAACACTGCCCTTCCTTGGGTAACCAGTGTTACAGTTTGGGCTCCCGTGTATTTGGATCATTACAAAAGTTCTGAGATACACAAAAATCGAGAAAAATAAAATCCTTTCAGACAGAATCAAATGAAACCCTCTCAGCAATAACCATAAGCCAAGCAAGTTGAAAATTGCACAGGTGAATCAGAAAGGAAACTGTCAACTGTGTTTCTTGAAAGTGAAATAATGAACCATAACACAATCTGTGTCAAAACTTTCATAGTGACCTCCATATTTCCTTCTCTATCCTATTGGGAAATACAAAAAATAGGCGATCTCTGAAACTTTGTCCTAAGCATTGACATGGCCCCTAAACCTTGAAGTTCTCAAGCACAGTGGTTAATAGTTGAGTCATTGATTACTTTGTTTTGAGTGCTAAAAGAATTCCAATTATTCAGAAACCTGCTCTATACTAATAGTGGCCCCATCTGAATACAGGAGTTGCTGTGCTTGAATATGGGTATGTAAGTTTATAAGATGTGTGTGCTTAGCAATGCCAACTCCAGGTCAGAAGAAATTTTTTTTTTTAAATAATGGGTGTATTGTCAAGTAGTTTTACTAGAATTTCCATGTAGTCAAAGTTAAGAAAAGTAAATCACTGATGGAATTTTGAATTATTTCTGTAGTTCCACTTGGTTTATGAGAAAGTAATAGTTGCTAAAATCTTTAATAAGAACTTATTCTGTGCCAGGCACTATGCTAAGCAATTCACTTCTCTCATCATCTAATTTAAGAAGGCATTCACTTTTTACAACCATGGGGTATTGGGGGGAATAAAATTAATGATCATCTTCAGTCTCTCACACCTGTCTTGAGATTCAGACCTTCTTTTCCAGATGCCTAACTAGGCATCCCCCTCTCAGTCCCAACAGGCACCGCTAATTCACATTGCCCCAATAAATTCACAATCTTATTTCCCAGCCTCTTCTCTTAAGTTGCCCATCTCAATGAATTCCATCATCATACCCTAAAGTATTAAAGACAGAAAACAGCATGTCCCCATAGTCCCTGCCCGCTCCTTCCTCTTTCTTACTTATTCTCTGTCTGTAATGGCAAGAGGATCAGTCTCATTACCTCTGTTAATTCCTGCCCCTGGTGTCCCTCCCTGCCTTGTTGAACCCAAAAGTAATGACAAGCCCTGCTTTGTCTAATGGAATATGAGGTGGAACATTGTGTGTCTCTTTCTGGCATAAGCTCCAAGAGCCTGTATATGACTCATTATGTCCATTTTTCCCCCTCCTACAAGAGTTCTGTCAGACTGGATCCTGGAACAATGATAGCAAGGAGCAAAACTGCAGTCAGCCTGAAGTAGACAGGTGTTGCCAGTGAGAAACCAGCCTTGGAAGCCACTGAAACATGTGGGCTTACTTGTTCCTGCAGCACATCCCTGCAAATCCTGACTGATACATTAACTTTCCCCCCCCTGCCACAAGTATGAAACAAAGGAAGAGAAAGATAGGTTTACAGAGCAAGAGCAAGATATAGGTTTACAGAGCTAAATACATGCACCATAGACAGTGAGGGGCCCCCACTGTCCTGACAATAAAAAGGTCCTGATTCATTAACTTAATAGATATCTTGCTTGGATTGACAACACTTTTCTACCTAGATTTCCCAACTTCCCACTCATCTTCCAAACTGCTGCTATTCTTTCAAGTGATGACATTATTCTCTGTTCTCTGGCTCGGGCATCAGCAAAGGGATAGATAATAAATATTTCAGGCTTTGAGAGCCATACGGTCTCTTGCCACAACTACTCAACTCTGCTGTTGGAGTGCAAAAGTTGCCACAACAAATGAGTGTGGCTGTGTTCCAGTGAACTTTATTTATGGGCACTGAAATTTGAATTGCATATCATTTTCACTTGTCACAAAATATTATTCCTCTTCAGATATTTTTTCAAACATTTAAAGACAGGAAAACCATTCTTAGATAATGGGCCATTCAGAAAAAGCAGAAACCCAGGTAGCAGACTGGATTTAGCCCTGGGGCTGTACTTCGCTTACCCTGATCTAACTGAAGGTTTCTGGCCCTAAATATTGCCCTGGAAGGCCTTTGTGACATCATCCCAATGAATTTGTCTTGCTTCCTTCCCTTCCCCCAAACACACATGCTCATAAGCTTTATTGAACCTATCATCATTCCCTGAATCCACCTCGTTCTTATATTCCACTAGACCTTTGCACATGCTGGTGCCTCTCTATGATTGTCCCTATTCTTCCTCCAAACCACCTAAGCTTTGATTAATCTACCAAGGCTGAGCTCAAACATCACATTCTTCATAAAAACCTTCCCAGTACAGGAGGCTGATTTAGTTGGTCACCTTCTATGCAACTTTACTGTGTCCGTACAATAGAACTCATCACCTAACATTCTGAAACGGGATTTCCCAACCTTGGTATTACTAACATTTGGGGCCAAATAATTCCTTGCTGTTGTGGATTTTCTGTGCACTAGAGACATCCTTGACCTCTACTTAATAGGTGCCATCAGCACCACCCTTCCCAGTTGTAACAACTAGAAATGTCTCTGGTTGCCAGATACAGATGTTGCCAGATTCCCTTTTGTGCCCCCTGACCCAATGAGAAATGCTTCCCTAAATATTTATGTATGCCTTTAAATTTGTAGCCCTCTGAAGACAAAAGCTAGATATTCTTCATTAGTCTCATAAGCACCAAACACATGGTGTGGCACATGGAAGTCCTTCAGCAAGTATTTGGTGAATGAAAAAATAAATGAGATGTTGAAAATCATTGGCTCCATTAGCATTGATCTAAATGTTTTAGACAGATCTAATTCTAGTCATGGGCTGTTATCTTTTTCCTTTACCTTTGCTGAGAAGCTGGTTTTGTAAAATCTGAGCATCATAACAAGATTTTCTAGCACATCTATTGTTTTATTTATGCCACTCTCACAAGTGCAATTAACACTGCATCTGTTTTACTAACAATCCCCTTTGTTTTATATAGTACTTTATATTTCTCGGAATGTACACAGGCCTGGGTTTTCTACAGTCTGTAAGTGGATAAATCGCTATGTATGGGTTGGGGAAAAAAAGACAACCAAAAATCTTGGAGAATCATTTTTCTACTCTCTTGCCTATCCTAAGCTACAAGTGTTCATTGGTTTCCACAGCCCATCTCACTCCCAGCAGAGCAGAGGAAGTAATGCTGTCCAGTAAGAGTGTTATATTTGGGATCTTCTTGAATCTTCTCTTTGGTATCTGAGCAGGTCCTGCCAGAGAATATTTCCTCTCTATAGTCAGAGATGCTTCAGTAACATCCACACTGAAAACCAGTCATAAGGGGCATCCAGTACTCAAGGAATCTGAGGCCCACAGATCCAAGGAGATCAAACTTTAGTCTGTGAACATGTTTCTTTCTCATGTCTCAAATGGATCAAGTTGATGCCAGAACAGATTCCCTTCCTGGCTTGAATACCAAAGATGATTGGCGAGTGCTTGAACTAATACTATGAGAGTTTTACTTTTCAGAGAATTAGGATCATAAAATTGTAGAGAGATGGGAGAAAGTGAAATGGTGAGAAGCTCTGAAGATTGAGCTGATTGTCCTGAAAGCAAAGAATGTTTGGTGAGAATAAAAATACCGAGGTCCCATGAAGCCCTGGTAAGAGATGAAAATTGGGTTGCATCTCACAGAAAAAAAAATAGATAAGAGATAAAGTATTGTGTATATGCACTGCTCTGTTTTATTTTTGTTTTGAGCCCAAATTACCAAACCCTCCATGCCCTGGAGGAACATAAGCAAGATATAAACATTCCCACTGAAGGCCATTTTTCATTAGTATTTCTTTACCTCTACACCAAGAGGAAAATATATTTATTCTTAACCTTAACGAAAGCTTGATTCCAAGTCCTGATGAAATGTTTCTCATTCTTCCATGACTTACTCATTTTCATAATCCTCCCCGAGAGATCAAGCCAGCTCAGAGGACAATGATTGCCATGTTCATATTTAACTGACCACACAGATGCATTACTCACAAGCAGAAAAGAGCCTTTGCCTCCCTGGCTTGGAGAAGTGGATGTTTACGACCTGTTTATAAAAGTCTGCATAAAATATAGCTTCAGAGTCTTGTCTGTGAGTGGGTTACCTGAAGTCAAGGGTGTCTTTTAATATACGATGCATCAATTGCAGGAATGGTTCTTTAGTCTCTATCCCCCCACCACCCCCCAAATCCACTGCTCTCACATAAATAACGATGTGAGGCTATGGCTTGACCATGACTTTCATCATGCCCCCACCTGTACAGGATGTCTTCCCTGGTGGATTTTTGTTAAGAAACAAAATACAACTTTTATTGAGATCAATAAAAGATTAAGGTGACAAAGTGATTTATTAACTATCAAGGAGGCTCATTTTTCCCTCACAACTACTATAGCTACCGGAAAGGATGTTTTTTTACCCTGGGTCTTCAGGAAAGTTGTGAGAAGCCAAGACTCATTTATCAAGTCGAAAGAGAATGATTAAAAACCATAAGGAAACAGACAAAGAACACACATGAGAAAAAGATGCCCTAGCATGAACTATTTTGCTAAACTATCAGGTCAGAGGGTGCCCAAGGAAGGAGGGAATCCATGGGATATCACACAGATGGAAACTCAGGGGGATGTGGGGAATGAGAAGTCAGAACTGCTCAGGCTGCAGTGGGAGCAGGAAAGATCTGATCAACGGGAAACAGGAAAACAGGCTGCGTGCCCTGGAGGCCATCACTCATGGTGGAGAGTCGGGCACCAGCGTGACATCAGGGCAGGAGGGTTACCTGCTGTGAACATGGCCCAGATTCTTCAGTTTTGCAAATGCCCTAGTGTTCTACCTCTGTGCTTTTTCCATTGTTGACTCCTATGCCAGAAAATCTCCCACCCAAACAAACAAAAACCCTTCTCTTCCTGAAAACCTATGTCCTCATCCTTCAAGGCAAACTCAAACACCTTCTTCTCTTCCCCAACTCTCTCTAGAACAGAATGTGTCCCTTGCCACGCTCTGACGATGATGAATGCCAGAAGCCCCATGCACAGAGCCTCTGTCACGTGGCAGGCACGGTGCAGAGCTCTTCACATGCTCACAACACCCATAGATCAAGGGATTTTGTAAATTTTGTCCAGGTCTGCATTTCCAGAGCCTTGGAGAGCTTCACACATGGGTGGGGGCTGTAGATATATTTTTAAATAAATGAGTGCATGAACTACTAAAATCCCCAGAACAGTCCCATGAGGAAAAGGTATTATTCTACCTATTTTACAGAAAAGGAAACAGTAGCATCCAGAAACTTCACACAATCCTTAAGCAGGACCAAGGTTCTAAGTTTTCCCCTTCCTCTCCTCAGCCTTTTGCTGGAGAAAGCAACCCTCCTCCCCACACCCCTCCTCCAAATCCAGCTGCACAAAAAGAGGGGAAATAGCCTCTGGTGGGAGAGACAATAGGCAAAGTCTAAAGCCAGGGACTTCTTCTGTATCAAAGAAGACCTGATCTTCAGGCTGCTTTTACAGAAAACTAGGTCTTATGCTTTTGTTAGCAGAAAATAACTTCATAAAACTTTCTGCCTCTGAGACTCTGATACCTTCTCAAGGAAGCAGGGGTGGAAAGGGAATGCTTCAGATTGAGAAGTGATCAAAAGTCCCCATTAACCGGATAATGGGTCAATTTTTAATTTTGACATAATGACACACACCACTGTTACCCTCTGAATCAGCATGGTCATGAACACCTCTCTCAAGGAAACTGAACTTGCCACACCTTGATTTTTTTTTTTAAGTCAGCCAACACAATTTCACTTTTAGGAATCTGTCCCAGAGGTATACCTGCATTGGTGAGAAATGACGCAAGCACTCTGTTATTCATTACAGTCTCATCTGCAAGCATGAACTACTGGGAACTGTTCAGAAGTCCATCAACTGGGGAACAGTACAGCAATACACGCAATGTTTACAGGATTACATCATAGGCAGAGATTCAAAAGGTTCAAGCTATTCTTCATATTCCAATGTAAAAGAATTGCCATGATACTAAGTAAAGAAAAATGGTGAAAAACAGTCTGTGTATAATGCTCCTACAGATGTGGAGAGATGTAGGTGTGATAGAGATACAGCTACACACACACAAATGCGCACACGTACCCAGGTTTGTTTACACAGACTATCTCTGGAAGGAAACAGCAGCGGCAATTGCCTCATGGGATTGAAGATGCATGGCCCAAGGTTAGCAGTAAGAAAGAAGAATTTTTCTCTGCACCTTTTGAATTTTATATCACATGCTTGTGTTGTCACATCTCTGTCATTCAGCAGATATAAACCAAGTGCCCGTTATGTCCCAGGGACAGAGCAGGAGTCAGCACATAACATCCCATGCACCTGCTAGCAGAGAGATGGAAAGGACACAAGATAAGTAAATAAAGACATATAGGATGTTCTAAAATGAACATATAATTAAGGCATAGCACTTGGTGTTATAAGATACACATACGACAGAATTACTATAGTGAAATAAATTAACATGTTCCCTATCTCACACTTAACCACCTCTTTTCCCCTTTCTGTGGCAAGAACAGCTACAATCTACTCATTTAGCCAAAATCCGAAATCTAATGCACCCTATTGACTAACATCCTTGTGTTGTTTGTTAGGTCTTTTGACACATGTAAGCATTATGGGGAAAGAAAATAGAGAAGAGTAGGGGGCTATGAATTGGTGAAGAGTGGTGGAAATTTTAGGAGAGGAGGGAGGCAAGGGGCCTTAACTGAGAGGGTTGGTGATGAGTGAAGGACTTGAGGAGGGAGCTGGCAGAGTGGGCCCCATGGAGTGTTTGTGTTTCAGACATGTTTGAGGATGAGTAAAATCAGTGTGGCCAGTGTGAACCAGGGAGAGCATGGGAGCCAGATGGTCATTTCATTCAGGCCTCTCAGGAAGGAGATGGGAGCCATTGACAGTTTGGAGGAGAGAAGCAGCATGATCAGAGCGACTGTGAATGGCCACTCTGGCTGCCATGTGGGGAACAGATGACACAGGCAGCAGTAGACCCAAGACCAGCAGATGCAGGCTGTGGTGACACCCAGAGGGGAGACGTCAGCGCCACCAGGTAGAGAGAAGTTGTTGGATTCTGGATACATTCTGAAGACAAGGTTTTTGAAGTTGTCAAGATTCAATAAGGTATCAGATGGGAGGTAAGAGGCAATGAGGGAGGTCAAAGATGACAGTGATATTCTTTTTTTCAATTATTATTTTTAATAAGCAAGGAAAATCATATACACGTATAACACACATGATGTTTTGAAAGAAAGGCACAGAGTGGAAAAATTAAGCTATTTAACATAAATCTTACCTCAAATACTGACCTTTTGCTTTTTTTTGTTTTTGTGGTGAGAACACTGGAAATCTACTCTCAGCAATTTTCAAGTATACCTTACATTATTATTAACAATAGTCACCATGATGTAATATATCTCCTGGATTGAGTCCTCTCCTTCCAACTAAAATGTGTGTCCTTTGATCAACATCCCCCTATTCGCCCAGCCCAACACTAATATTCTCTAAACCTCTGGCAGAGTGTGTCTGTGTGTGTATTTCATGGGCAAATCGATAGCTGATTTGGAAGAAGAATCTAGGAAGAGAGTGTTTTGCTGGACCAGCCAACTAAACACTATTCAAAGCCATAAGACCATCCTAAGCATCACTGGTCCTGAGAGAGTCCTGCCCACGCACGACTCAGGAGTGTGGCCAGATCACAATCTCTCTTCTCCTGAGTGGTTAAGAACATGAGTTCTGTATCCAAAATATCCGATTTTCCCCCCATCTTGGCCAATTACTGACTGTGTGCCTCAGACAAATTACTTAACCTTTCTTGGTCTTCCTCTGTCTGTTAAATGGAAATAATAATAACAACACCTACTTGCTAGGGCTCCTGTGAAAATTAAGCCATTTAACTGAGGTAAAGGGGCTGAGCATCATGACCGACCCACTGCAACTGTTCAGTCAACATCAGCTGCTTCCGGGAAAATGGAAATCACTTCACTTGTGTCACAGGTTTCACTTTGGATTGAAGACGCAGTGTCCTTAGGGCTTTTGTACTCTGGAAAGTGCCGTGTAAACCTAAGTGGTAGATTGATGATGACGGTGATGATAATGATGAATGCTGTCACCATCCTCTTGACTCTTGATAACATGATAAGGTAGAAGAATTGAGCCCTCCTCTGGAGAACAAGGAGGAAAGTGAAGTACAGCAGAGGGCGAGATGGCTAAAGAAAAGATGGGAACTTGGTTAAATGAACCAATAGAGCTGCTTGTCCTGGAAACAAGGGAAATTTCCAGGCAGAGAGCTACCTGATGAAGGCGGGAGGATGAATCGCTTTAAGCACCTTCCTTTGTGGGCGCTGGCGAATGCAGTAATGGAGGGGCTGGCATGCAGGCATTTTGGCAGCAGAAGGAAAGGAGAAGTAAATCTCAACCAGGTAATTCTGCCCCACTAGAGTGTTTTCAGCACACAGCTGCACAGAACTGAGGGTGGGGGCAGTCACGAGAGCCCCCTGCAAACCACACTTCCCACACATCACAAGGATGCTGTCTCTTGCCGTAACAGTCCAAACCAATAATTCTCCTCACCCTTGAAAATGGATGATCTGGCTGTATCCACACAAGGAGGAGTGATGTGGATAAGAAAAGCATTTGCAGGGTAGGTGTGTGCACATACACACATACACACACACACACACCCCACATACCCAGTCAGATAAGCCAGTCATAGGCACACACACAGAGTTGCAAACCTGTGCCGGCTTGGAGGGACACAGCAGCACAGAGAGACGTACAGACACCAAAAGACCATGAAAAGGACATCCACAAAGAGGCACACAAAGACAGGCAGGAGATGAGGTGTAACACAAATACACGGGGTGCCAAAAATGTCTGTGCGTTTTAAGAAAGGAAAGAAACTGTATTAAATTGCAGTACTCAATGTTTTACTTCTGCAATTAAAGAGATACAAGAAACAATATAGAAGACAGCAAACATTATTGGTATACATCAAGTATTACAATTTTAATACAGCTTCTTCCTTAAAAATGTGTATACATTTTTGGTACCTTCTGTATATGAAATGCAAATACAGACAGACATAGTGAGAAATGCAATACCCAGGCATGCACACACCCCAAAACACACACACATAGGAATGCATGCACACAGCACACACACACACATGCATAGTGCAATGATTAAAACCTAAACTTCAATCAGGAATCAGCATGGAAAAAGTAAGACAAGGCCTATGGTGAGAATTCCACAATTCCCAGTGTTCAAAGAAGGCAGGGTAGTCCCCTCCCCAGCACAGATTCTATGTGGCTCACTCTCTGATGCAGTTTGCTCTGCACGTAAGCAGTTCTGATTTACATGATAGATAGAAACCATTTATACAGTTAAACACAGTAGGGGTCTAAACGCTGTTCCCCGCAGAACACCAGATGTGAATAGATGAACATTTGATTGTCCTCATGCCTGTTTCTGACAAGCTAACAGATAAGACACCATCCCACTGAATTCCCAGAAAACTGGAGACCACGAATACAAATAGCAACATGCAAGAAGAGCTAGGATTGATTAAGGCAGATTCCTAAATATTAAAGAGACGGCAGCTGGCCGCGTTTTCCTCAGCAGACGTCGGAGGCAGGATATCATTGGATAACAAAGACCGACTGGCAGAGCTGATACCAGGGAATGTTCAGACCCTAGAGCATCTGGCAATGATCTCACATAGGCATTAAACAGGCATCATGTGCACCTCTGAACATTAGGATATTTGGAACCTGGGAAGCCCCATGCCTAGAATCACCTCTTCCTTAGAGCTGCCTGCAACTCCACTGTTAAATGTAACCCATTCGCTAGAAAGTTTTCAGAGTCTCCCCAAATTCTTTAATATAATATAAATACACATATGAAAAGATGCTCAACATCACTTGTCATTAGGGAAATATGAACCAAAACCACAGGGAGATACCACTTCACACTCATTGGGATGGCTAGTTCACAAAAGAGGGAGAGAAATTGTGACAGACGTCGACAAGGATGTGGAGAAATGGAAGCCCTTGTGCACTGTGGTTGGGAGTGTAAAATGGTGCAGCCAGTTGGGAAAACAGTGTGGAATTTCCTCAGAAACTTAAACCAGCATAGAGTCCAGTAATTTCATTTCTGGGGATATACATACACAAAAGAAATGAAAGAAGTGACTCAGACAGGTACTTGTACACTCATGTTCACAATAGCCAAAAGCTGGAAGGACCCCAGGTGTCCATGAATAATGAATTAATAGTGAATTAATGAACAAATGATATGAGGTCTATACATGCAAGGGAATGACACCCAGCTTAGAAAGGAAGGAACTTTCAACCCGTGCTTAACTGTGGATGAATCGTGAAGGCACTGGGCTGGGGAAGCCAGTCCCATTGGAAACAGTATTAACTGCATCTACGTAAGGTTAGCAGAGTGGTCAAAATCCTGCAGAGAGAAAATAGAATAGTGGTTTCCAGGAGCCAGATGAAGGGAGAATAGAGACTCAGTGTTTAATCAGAGTTTCAATTTAGGAAGATGAAAAAGTCCTGGAGATGGCTGGTGGTGATGAGCATTGGTTGCATAGTAATAGGAATGGACTTAGTACCACAGAATAGTACACATAAAAAGAGTTAAAATGGTACATTTTGTGTGATTTTACCATAATAAAATATGAATATATATATATATACACACACACATACACTGCAATATGGGTTAACATTTGGAGACACCCACTACCAAAGAAACATAAGAACTAGTTTCAGACAGTTGGGATGGCAAGGTATCCTGGGATGAGAAGAGACAGATATCAGAAACACAATCATGGAGAAATACTCCCAATGATAGAGGACATCTGAATATCTGCTGTGACCACCCCCCAACCATACACACTCCCCTCATTGAAGCTGGCCTGTCAGGTATTGGCATGACCCCAGTACCTCCTGGTCATCTTCAAGGTAGCTGGGCCCATTGTACAACTCCTCTCTACCCTTTGTTCCATCCCAACAACATCATAAATCGAGGCAATAAAGAAAGATAATGACCAGCCCACTGCTCCAGAGTCTGAGCATCCTATGGGCAGGAAGAGCAAGTAACACCTTGTGCATCCTTTTTTGCACATGCATAACCCTGCACTAAGCATTTACATGTATTATGTATAGTCACAACAGCCAGATGAGTTACCATCTACATTTTTCAAATAAGGAGGCCAGAGAAGATGCAATTTTTTAAATTTGTCCCCAGTCACAGAGCTAGCAAGTGGTGGCACCGAGATGCCACTGGTATGTCCACCTCCAAAGCCTCAAAATCCATATTCCTTGTTCGTTCCTTTAGTTGGGTGTGATGACTCACACCTGTAATCCTAGCACTCTGGGAGGCCAAAGTGGGAGGCTCACTCATTGAGTCCAGAAGTTTAAGGTTGCAGTGAGCTATGATGACACCACTGCACTCTAGCTTGGGTGACAGAAGGCAACTATGTCCCCCCCCAAAAAAAAAATCCCATATTCTGACTCCTGACAAAAGGGGGTAATTCCATGAGACGTTTCCAGCATCTGAGAAAGTCTAACCAATTGTATTGGCATAGGTAAAAACAACTCAAGCCAACCTAAAATTATCAAGTGTGTATTGCTTCCTTTGTACTGGAGTTATACAAGGTGATTCTCAACTGGGGGAGATTTTTTTGTCCTCTCCAGGTAATATTTACCAGTGTCTGGAGAAGGAAGGAGTAAGGTGCTTCTGGCATTTAGTGGGTAGAAACTATATGGAAGCTGCCAACATCCAACAAAGGACAGGACCGCCTCATACAACAGAGAATAATCTGGCCCCAAAGTTCAGTGGTTCTAAGGTTGAGAAACCCTGAATTATGTCAGCTCTGCATGAGAATGCTGATGGGGAATCTCTCTCTCTCTGTTCATGCGGTAACCCTTCCTCCCCATCCCCTTCCTAATTCATTCTACTCACTCATTCACCCAAAAAGAAAAATACCCACCAATGCTAATTGATTAAACATTTACTTAGAAGTTGCCACATTCTAATTGCTCATCATAACTTCTGATCAAACTTATACAGGGTGGGCATGCAGAAAGCAGCCATTGGTTAAAAATCCCATGTTTCATGGGAAAATCAATTGTTCAAAAAACATAGATTGGTAGATACAGTTTCCCCTAACATGTAAACTATATATAAATGAAAATGGCAATCACCATGTTCTAAAAGTGCACAGTAGCACCCCTAAACTCAGTGAATCTGACCAGACTGGGTCCTCTGGTTCCATCTCATCCATTATAATATGGAATCAAAAGTAGACTCAACCAAGAAAAGAACTTCCTTTCTTCTTATGATAGTATTCTCAAACAAACAAAAAGCACAACAGGACTACAGCTGCCTTGTTTTTCCAAAGCACCCCCCTATTTAGGGGTCATTCTCTCCTTCCTCAGTCTCTCCATTCTTTCTCTTTCAGCAGTTCAGATTAAGTACACATAACATGATCAACCATGGCAGTAGGATAGGGAGGTACAGTAACAAACTCCAAGGTAACCTCCAAGATTCCCCACCTTCTAGGATTCACACCTAGGTGTGATTGCTTCTCCTTGAGTATTGACAAGAATCATGACTTACATCTAAGCAGTAGAATATGTTGAAAGTGATGGGCTATGTCTTCCACGACTATGTTACGTTATAGTAATAAGACTTCATCTTGATAATAGTCTCCCAAGAGACCCTCCTTTCTGGCAGAATGAAATAAACAGCAATGTCAGAGATGTTCATGTGGCAAGGGACTGCACAGTTAAGAGCTAAGGGCAGTCTCTAGGCAACAGCAATCACAAATTTAAGCTACAGTCTCAAGTAACTGAGTGCTGCCGACAACCATGCAAATGAGGGGCTGGACCCTTCCCCAGTCGAGCCTCCAGATGGAAATTTTGCCCTGGCTGATATCTTGATTATGGTCTCATGAGATTCTAGGAAAGAAAACAACAACAGCAGCAATTAAATTGTGTCTAGACCCCTGATCCACAGAACCCACAAGCTAATAAGTGTGAATTGTTTTATAACTCTCCATTTGTGCCCATTTATTATATAGCAATAGAAAACTAATACAGAAAGACTTTATTAATAAGCATCTCTTCATGCCCTTAAATTCCTCCCATTAACACAGAGCCTTCCAGAAACAAGGACACTTTCCTCAGCTCTGACCCCAGTGAAATGAGAAGTTGTGGAACCATGATTCTGTCCAAGCGGCCCTAGATTTATGGATGGCTCTCAGTTCCATTAGGTTGCGGGAAGGGGCTGGGGTGTCTCTGTTCATGTTTAGAAGTCCATTTGTTTCCATTCCTTGTCAGCAGTTTGCATAAGTGAGTGGTTTTATTTCTTGGGAGAGAGGAGGGATAACGCACGAGTCACCCCAGCAGTGGAAGATTTGTCAAATAAAGCTTTTAATAATGGGGCTGTTTGACAGTTTTATAGTTCTTCAACTTCCCGGCCATTTGAAGGTGGTAGGTTTTCAATAAAAATTAAGTCCTTTTCCAAGAGAAACTTGGTCCCCTGTTATTTTAAAACAACTAGTCCAGGGTGCACTGAAGCACCTTAATTCCACTAGCGAAAGTAAATCTCCCTCCTTTTCTGTATTAATAACTCAGGCAATCCATCAGCCTGAGACGGACTGTGAGCTTTTTGCACTAGTATATCCAGGTGGCCTGATGAACCACATCCGTAACCAGAGTTGCTGGGTGATCATTAGGCTATTCCTGAAAATAAATGACCTGACCTTCTCTGCAGCTTACTTAAGTACACCAGGGAGGGGCCAGCAGCGTGGACGTTATTCTTTAATTTCCTCAGATTATTCCAAGGTACTTTTGGGTCAAAGGAAATGGTTCTCATATTAGGCTACTGGAAGGAAGTAGCACATTAGAAAGAACCCAGAATTTGGAGTCAGAAGGCAATGGTTCTAAGTAGCTTCATCACCCCCATTTTCATGACCATGGGTCTGTCACAAGACTTCTCAGAATTTTAGTGTCTCCATTTCTCAACAGAAGGGGGGAAAAAGGAAGCTAAAAGCATGGACTTAGAAGTTGAAATTCTGGGGTTCAAATTCTGCCTCCATAATCTACCACAAGGACCAGGGGTATATATTTACTCCCCCGTGCATCAATTCTCTCATAAGCCATATGGCTCCTTGCAGCCCTTAAGTCTTATAAAGATTCATCCCTGTAAAGTAGTTGGCCAAGTTTTCTTGGTTCTACTAAGTGCTCATTGAATGCTGGTTGCTTTGTTATTGTTACTCTTATTTTTATTGGGTATGTCATTACCATAACAGTAAAGAAATTTGTATTAAGTCCAGAAATCAGAAATTCATATCAAGTGTAGAGGTTTGTTTTGCCAAGACCCCTTCCCGCTGCTCCTGCCAGAGAAAGCATCCAGCATTCAGTGGGTTCAGTGTGGGTCTCAGTGTTTCCGTACACTATCAATGCCACTGTAGCTGGATCTCTGAATGTCAAATGCTGCTCCAGATCCAGGAGAATCAGCCAAAGGCACTGAGGATGAAAATTCAGAGGTGAAAAGTGTTGGAGAAGGGACTCTTGCTTTTCATTGTAAGCTCTGTGTATAATTGGGGTTGTTTTGCAATGTGCCTCTAATTTTTTGTTTAAGAGAAAAAGTCTTGATCTGTTGCCCAGGCTGGGATGCTGTGGTGTGTATGATCACAGCTTACTGCAGCCTTGAACTCCTGGGTTCAGGTGAAGCCTCCCAAAGTTCAAGGATTGCAGGTGTAAGCTACTGCACCTAGCTTCTACTTTGATTTAAAATGTACTTTTATTATAAAAGCAAAAATAAATGACATAAAGAATATCAACTTAAAGGAGCTGAAGGGGCACTGGTTGACTGCAGGGCTGTACTTTCAAGTGTATCTTCCACCAAGCCTATGCTGTTCCTCATCCTCCAGGATGCACAGCCATCAGGAACCCCACAGCAGCTCCCCAAACCCAGGTTCTAGGAAGCAAATGCTGTATGCCTGAGCCTTCTCCTTTCCAAAATCTCAAAGGAACCACCCACCGCAGGCTCTGTAGCATCCTGACTCCCACTCTTCTTACTGGAAGCACCAAAACCCATCCTTACTTGGCACCAGAAGCCCAGAATCAACCAGAAACAACATCCAGGCCCAGTGAAACCTTCCAGGCCTTAGGCACACTCCTAGTAGCACCCTTATTGCTACAGCGTACTATCCCCAGAGCTCCTTTCTTCTCGTGGAATAAACATGAAGCCATGGGTCTTAGGACACAAACAAGCCAGTTTGTCCTAAGAGCAGCTAGAGCCCCAAACTGATTCTTCATCCATTGCCAAGTTCACCTATTACAGGTCTGAATTGTCATCATGATGTTAATCCTCTTCATCGTCAACATCTCCATCCTCACTATCAATCACTTTCTTTAAGAAGCGAGAAATTGGCCAGGCTTGTGGCTCAAGCCTGTAATCCTAGCATTCTGGGAGGCCAATGTGTGTGGATCACCTGAACTTAGGAGTTCAAGAACAACCTGAGCAAGAGAGAGAACCCCCAGGTCTACTAAAAATAGAAAAATTAGCCAGGCGTTGTGACAAATGCCTGTAGTCTCAGCTACTCATAAGGGAAGGGAGGAGGATCTCTTGAGCCTGAAAGTTTGAGTTTGCTGTGAGTTAGGCTGAGGACATGGCACTCCAGCCTGGGGGAACAGAGTGAGGTTCTGTCTGAAAAAAAAAAAAAAAGAAATCAGAAATCTCACCCCTACCCACAGATCCCTCTAAGTGAGTGCCGAGCAGCCTGTTAGTTTCTTGCTACCATGAATGTAAATAGTTTCGTATTCTCCATTCTAACCCTTGTCTTACCAGGTCGAAAATGAGGAATATCTACAGTTGGCATTATCATAAAATAATTTGTTAAATTAAGTTCCTGATTTGCAGGCATTCTTTGAAACACAGTAGCCCTTTCCTCTATTTTTCCTACCTCAGTCACAAGCTCCTCCTGCACACAAGAACCACCCCCTCTCTGCAGAGGAGTTCACTCTGCCCAGGCTCTGTCCTGGGAGGAAAACCTGCCTGGGGGAATGTGCCTCCATTATGATCACCCTCTGTCATTCCTTCCTGAAATTTAATTGGATTGTTCTCTCTCCTTTGTTCATCAAAATCGCATCCTAAAGCTCTCCCCCAGTGCAATGACTTTTCATCAGCACCAGTCCAAAAGGCAACATGATGAGGCTTGATAGGAAAATGGCTTCTCTACTATGCCACATAGGAAGTAAATAGCTGACTTGCACCCAAGCCTTTATTTAGGAAATAGATTAACTCCTTCAATGTCCTGGAGGGGATGAGAAGGGGAGATCCCCAACTTCCTATTCAGGGTGGAGGTCAATTCATCTATTGTTTTTACAAAGGAATCCCACACCTAAAATTGTTTTAGGATTCTAGCAGGGTCCAGTTTCATAAAATGTAGTCCACAACTGCCCAAATCAGAAAATCTCCTGGCATGCCTAAGAGAGTCCTATACCCAAACTCAAGCCTGTTGAACCCTAATCCCTGAGAGTCTATACTTTTAACGTGAAGGCAACAGTCTTCAAATTTTAGTGTGACCAGTTAAAATGCTGAGAGGGAGAAGACAGAAGTTGTCTCTCATTTTATTTAATTTGCTGGATGAAATAAAAAAGCTGGTCACCAGACTCAAGAGTTAGTAGCTTACCTTTTTTAAATATACACACACTCATACCATATCCCTATATATAAACAAAAACATTGGTTCTACAAAATTCAAGTCATCAATAATATGGATTAATATTGATTATTCATGTTGATCTAAAGCCAAAAGATACCTTGTATTTTAAAATGTAAGGACCCATCTCAGAACCAGTCAGTCCTAGGGAAAGAAACTGAAAACCTCCCAGAATAAGTGGGAGGGAAAACGTCTGCCTTTTTGCTATGATCGTGTGGATATTTTGTGGAATCTCCTCTAGACTCACGTAGAGGTATTCATGGTTCCAGTTGACAAGTCCTAGACAATAGACCCCACCTCAACAATTTCATCCATTTCACCTTGCTGGTTCGGAAATGTTTGGCAACTTCAGGTTGGCCTTGGCTTTCATCATTAATGAAAAGTAGCTATGTAATAGTCTTTGCAGAGGCAGTATTAAAATAATGCTATACTATATTGCCAGCACTTTGGGAGGCCAAGGTCCCAGGATCGCATTTTGGGAGGCCAAGTTCCCAGGATCACTTGAATTCAGGAGTTCAAGACCAGCCTGGGCAACATAGAGAGTTCTCATTTCTCAAAAAAAAATTTTTTTAAATTTAAAAATTACCTGGGTGTGGTGGAATGTGCCTGTAGTCTCAGCTGCTCAGGAAGCTGAGACAGGAGGATCACTTGAGCTCAGGAGTAGGAGGTTACAGTGAGCTATAACCAGTGCACTCTAGCTTGGGTGATAGAACAAGATCTTATCCCTTGGAAAAAAAAAACACATCTATATGTATACATATTTCCTTATGAAAATAAATTTCAGGGGCTCTCTTACTTGGGTACTTGTTTGAGAAGTAAAAAGCTAGAAATATTTTTATGACGTTAGATATATATTGTCCTTTTGATATATATTAGTTTTCTATTGCTATTACCACAAATCATTGCAAATTTAATAACTTAGAACAACACAAATGCATTCTAAGTAATGCTGAATATAAAATTTGGCATGGTCACTATGAGGAGCAAGATGACAGCCGACTAACAGTTTTCTTGCAACTGGGCATGGTGAGTCTGGGGAAAGGAGACTACAGGCATCTCTAGTTGGTGGAATCAGCCCAGAGACATCCGTTTGAAGACACAAGGAGTCAGTGAGGGACTTCTGGACCCCATAAGGAGGACAAAAGCAGTGGAGAACTGGCAAGTGTTTGGGTGTGTTTGTTTGGTCTAATCCCACTGGCAGCTGTAAGTAAAGCAGCTGCTAGATTGCAAACTGGAAAGACCTTACCTGTGAGCGGTTTGGGTATTTTTTTGGACTTGGCACTCAGTTGAACTACCTTGAGAGAACTCAGGCAAGAGAGTGGAGGACTTTAAGGATC
>CAUYQV010044862.1:0-10958 GCA_963574575.1 Galagoides demidoff | reverse complement strand
GTGGTCCCAGCTACTTGGGAGGCGGAGGCAGGAGACTGGCTTGAGCCCAGGAGTTGGAGGTTGCTATGAGCTGTGATGCCATGGCACTCTACCCAGGGGGATAGCTTGAGGCTCCGTCTCAAAAAAAAAAAAAAAAAAAAGTCAGATGTATTTTCCTTCAGCATGGAGGTTATAGTGTGAATGCTTATTTTAGCTTTGAATCAAGGAAAAAAGTATCCCAAGGGGATGGAGAGCCCCTTAAAAAGACAAAACTGTTTTGAGGCTAGGTAGTAGAAAGGCTGAGTAAGTCTTCTAGAGGAAGATCCAATGCACTAGTTTTTGGGAGAAGACTGCCTGGGGGAGGACTGAGCTTGGCTGGTTGGCTGCCTAATGGGTTAAATCCCTGGTTGACATGGAAGTTACAGAGGCTTCTGGGAATTCTTTGCAGTGGCTGAGGATTTGGAGGCATGGAAGGCCATGTGAAAACAATGTTGTCTTTTAAGGATTATAGGATAATCTAGGCCCCATGACTCCCCAAGGAAGGGAGGTGAGATGGGCTCAATGAGGGAAAGGGGAGAGAGTGGATAAAGAATCATTCCAGCTTTCTTACTGACAGACAAGCTAGGGCGCCAGCGAGTGAGGCCAGGACCCAGAGAATGTCACCTTTTAAATGCATCATTTAAGGAGTAGCTTAGTCATTCCAGGCAGAAAAGAAAGGCAGCCTCCTGGTCCTGAGTCAACTAACTCTGGCTCTCTAAGCCTGCAACAGTGACTTAGTTTCCCCTTTGGGAAACTGACTTATCATCTGCCAAAGAACATATCAGCAAAGGCCACTTTAATCAAATAACAGATGCCCTAGCCCAGGCATAGTAACTGTTCCTGATTAGCTACACTACAGTATACAGCTTGAAAAATACTAGACTGTGGGATTTATGGTCATGGAGGGAGCTGATGCTGGAGCCAGGAGGATCCAGTTTGGGCCTCCCTCCCTTCCTGAGAGGAGCAGCCAGGCAACTCCAAGTGTTAAAGAGGTTATAAGTGGCCAACTTGATGATACTTACTATAGTTGTCTTCCCTTCTTGGATCACCACCACTACAGAGATAAAGGGGAAAAATGAGGTCAGCCATTTAATAAGGAACAGAGAGTTTCAAATAACAGCTCAAATTTTATACACACAGAAAAAAGGAGCCTTCAGTCTGCACTCTCCCACGGCCCTCACCTGGAGTGGAAAGTGTACAGGGTTCAACCCCAAGGGCCAAGGTTTTATGCCCTTGAGGCTGAGATAATATCATCACTCTGGGATTAAGGATCTCCGTACTGTTTTTGCCTTTCTAATTCATGCTTCATCTAGGTTCTATCTAAGAAATTGGCAAGATCCTGCCCCACTGTGAATAGCAATAAGAAGTGGTGGGGCAGTGGCATTTAAAGACCTTCAAAAGTATCTCTGTGTGTGTCCTATGACAAAGAGCATCAGACATAAATGTTTTGGGTTTTTTTTTGAGACACAGTCTTCAGTTGCCCTGAGTAAATTAGTGCCATGGCATCATAACTCATAGCAATCTCAAACTCCTGGGTTCAAGTGATCCTTTTGCCTCAGCTGCCTGAGTAACTGAGACTACAGGCACTTGCCACCATGCCTGGCTAGTTTTTTCTTTTTAGTAGAGATGGGGTCTCACTCTTGCTCAGGATGGTCTCAAACTTCTGAACTCAAGTGATCCACAGGCCTCGGCCTCCTGGAGTGCTAAGATTACAAATATGAGCCACTGTACCCGGCCCTAAAATAGTTTTTGACTTTTTTTTTTTTTTTTTTGGAGACAGGAGCCTCAAGCTGTCCCCCTGAGTAGAGTGCCGTGACATCTCAGCTCACAGCAACCTCCAACTCCTGGGCTCAAGCAAGTCTCCTGCCTCAGCCTCCCAAGTAGCTGGGACCACAGGCACCTGCCACAACGCCCGACTATTTTTTGGTTGCAGCCATCATTGTTGTTTGGCGGGCCCGGGCTGGATTCAAACCCACTACCTTGGATGTATGTGGCTGGCGCCTTAGCCACTTGAGCCACAGGCGCCCAGCCAACAGTTTTTGACTTTGAAGAGTCTGTGACAAGCTACAGCTCTGTTTTAGTGGCCCCCTGGTGGATAAGCAACAAGACAAGTTCACCTTTAAACCATATCATGAAAGTCTTGATTTGAATCTGTATGAAGGACTTGAAATAACAGCAAGTTTTATCATTTGATGTACTAATAAAATAGCCCAAGTCAGGTAGGGTGGCTCACATCTATAATTCTAGTGCTTGCCAAGGCTGAAGTGGGAAGACAGCCCAAGGCCAGAAGTTGGATAACAGCCTGGACAACATGACAAGACCCTGTCTCTACAAAAAATAGAAAATTAGCTGGGTGCAGTGGTGTATGCTTATAGTCCCAGCTACTTGGGAGGCTGAGGCAGGAGGATCTACTAAGCTCAGAAGTTTGAGGTTGCAGGGAGGTATGATGACATCACTACACTCCAGCCTTGGAAAAAGAGACTCTGTCTTGGAAAAAAGAAGTCCATACATTACTGCAAGAAATCTGAAGATAGCTATGTAGTTAAATCTTCTCCTCTCTTACCCACTCCTCTCCCTGTAGGGCTATTTTATTATCTATTTTGGAGGTGGGTAACAAGGTGCGAATAAGAAGCCTGCAGATAATGGGTCCAGGCAGAATTTCAATGAGAGCACTGCCATTCCAAATTGAAAGGGACTCTCTCTGCTCTTTGCATATTTAGGACTTAGGCAGTTAGAAGAGAACTTGGGGGCCTGATAATCAGTCTCACATGGAGGCTATACACATAATCTTGTCCTACTTAACCAGGATGCAGAATGACAACAATCCAAGGAAAAGCTAATATCCTACATTTGGCAAACACAGTAGAAGCTTTCTATGTTGACTGCCCAAGGGACTACAACAAACTGGCCAATATATAGAGGTGGTCAACTATAGAGGTTCTATTGTATAATCAAACAGTTCTTGGAGATTCTCCTATGTTCTCTCGGTTTCTTTAGAAGCCACTGCTGTCAGCATAGAAACTGGCACATGGCAAATGCTCAATAAATACTATTTTTTTTTATTTTTTAATTTTTTTTTGGAGACGGAGCCTCAAGCTGTCCCCCTGGGTAGAGTGCCATGGCATCACAGCTCATAGCAACCTCCAACTCCTGGGCTCAAGCCAGTCTCCTGCCTCCGCCTCCCAAGTAGCTGGGACTACAGGCGCCTGCCACAACGCCCGGCCATTTTTTGGTTGCAGCCATCATTGTTGTTTGGTGGGCCTGGGCTGGGGATTCGAACCCACCACCTTAGGTGTACGTGGCTAGCGCCTTAGCCGATTGAGCCACAGGCGCCAAGCCAATAAATACTATTATTTTTAGGGAGCAAAATACTTGTCACAGTCCCCTTCTAAAATCTGGGTCCAAATAGCTAGGCTACAAACTGTCTCCCAAAATACTAAATAACATATTGTAAAAGCAGCTTGGCTACCAAAATTTAGTTTTACTCAGCTCTGGCTGGCCAAGGCAAGTAGTACAGATCAAAAAGAGCCCTAAGGTTGAGAATCCAGTGAAAGCCACAGACTTCTCCATAGGAAAATCTCCACAGTATATTCTCAATTAGATATGGATCTGGGAGGCTCACTGCCCCCTGCAGCTCTGCACCTAAACAGTAATACTGGTTATTGCTTACTGGTGGCAGTAGGCATTTTTAGTTTCTTCTTTTTGTCTATGTGTATTTTCTAAAGTTTCTAGGATAAACATGTGCTGCTTTTGCAATAAAAAGTAAACAATAAAGAGAAGAGAATGTCTAAGGGAAAAAGGCATTTCTAACCCAACCAGAGGCCCACTGCAGCTGTGACAGATACCTAATTGGACACAGACTGCCTGGAATTGTTCCCCATTTGTTTTCTGGGCAGGCCATTCATAAAGACTCCAAAACAACCAACCTGAGAGCCCCTCAAAGTCCAACTCCAGACAAACAAAGGAATAACACTGGCTATAAAAGCCCCGAGGCTTTCTCCAAAGAACCCTATAGCCACTAATCACTTCAAAAACAAACCAGGTTTCTCCCTGTAAAAGAAATGCACCATCCTACACATGAATCTACTTGTACAGAATAGACATCAACCTAGTAACCAGATATGGGTGAGACTCAACCTGGCCTTCAGTCTACAAGCTAGTACAGCTACAGAGAGAAAGTCACTACATGTCACAATGTGTCAATCTGCAGACACAACCTACAAATAGAGGGTGGGAGGAGTTGGAGGGGAGATAGGAGGAGGGAATACAGCCCATTAGGGGTTCCAGACACCCCAGAAACTTTGCAAATTTGGCAAAAACCAAGTTGGGAGATGGTCTGAGGGCAACCCAATCTGAACAGGTGTGTCTGTGGGGGACAGTTTTTGAGAGTCCATAGGAAACAAAAGAAGAGACATTCTGGAACCACTGGAATCAGCAGTCAGAACAATGCCCTGAAACACAAAGTAGATAAACATGTGGTTCCCTTCTCCTTGGAGGCACTTGGGTCCTAACCATGAGCTAAACAAGCCTAACAAAACACATCACTCCCGGCAAAGAACCAAACCCTGAAGTCATCCCACTGGCCCCTGGAAAAGAGATCAAAGCCCTGTGACAAGCTTCACTGTGCACCAGCTCTCCACACAGCAACTCTTGAACCAGTGAATCATCTTACTAGTGGGTAAAACAATAGGCAGATGCTTATCTAAGAAACAATTTGTCAAATCTGAAGAAACGACAAGGGAATTCACAAGAGACTGAGAGTGATCAGGGTGGTGTCTTAGTGCTGGGGGAGAAGGCCTGGCTGGAGCCTGCAGAGGCCCTTAGTAGATTTTAAGCCTCTGGAAAGAGAAGATAGGAATCAGAATAGTATTGATTTTCAGTATGCATACACAAACATGGCAAAACCAAACAAAACCTGAGATCTATTTTCTCCCTGGCCATCTCCCTATTCAAGAGAAGTGGGGGTGGGCTAAGAAAAGCAAGACTAATCTCAAGCTAAACTACTCATCTAAAAAAAAGAAAAAAAAAACAAAGCTGGGCTAGGATTTAGGCAGTAACAGAAAACGTGTTTAGAAAGAGACAGACTCACCCTTGTGCTCTGAGATATGGCAGAATCAAGTCAACTAAGGAAAAAGATGAAAGATGAAGCAGTTCTCTAAACAAGAACTAATGGCCAAAATCTTTCATGATTGGCAGTTCTCATACACATGAAATAATCTGTCCCAAATGAGGCAACACATTTGCTGAGCATTCATGCATTACATAGCCTTGCCCTACTTACCCTGGAGTTACAGTAGAACAGGAAGACATAGTCTTTGCCCTAGAGGAGTAAAGGGAACTAAAACAAGCATGGGAACTTCACTATAGTAAAGTTCATGCCTTGTAAAGAGGTCCTTTGAGTACTTCAGTAAATACTCATCCAGGATGGAGTCCAAGATAACTGAATTATAATAGTCTGGAGCCAACAGGATTGTGGTGAGATTGCAGTGGACGCAAAAGACTTTAATGGTCACATAAACACAGGCATGCAGCCATATAAAGATCCAATTGCCCAGTAAAGGAGGAAGTCAGGAAAGATAAATGATGAGGAGTGTAGGGCATTGATGCAGGAAGTGCCCAGAGACCAAGGTCCCTCTTGGAAAGAATTTGTGGAAACAAAGTCCCAAGCAGAGTAGGAAGGAATGGAGTAACTGATAGCTGGAAGGAAGCCCTAACAGTCTTATACGTGCGTAGAGTTAGAGAGAGGAGTGTCATGTTTGGGATGTATGCCTGCCTCAAGCACCACTTCCTTCAGTTCATCTTTAATTCTATCATTAAAGTTTTCTGATTCCCTCATTGCCTTCCCCCTTCTTTTCCCTTGGACCCCTGAGGGAATATCCTTCTGCTGTATGATTCTGAATGAGGAGTCTTACTAATTCATAAAAATCTCTTTCCACTAGCAGGTTACTCTGGACTCTATTCCTTGAATTCTTTGAAATTCCCAACTCACTCTTCTTTCAAAGCTTTTCATTCTGCCAAACACACCCTTGTATAAATGTGAGGCCCTCCAGAAAGTCCCTTTAGCTGACTGAAAGAGATGAAGCAAATTCCCTTCGGCCTTTAGTCATTTCAGTACACTCTGTTAAAGTGTTTGACAGATCATGACTGTTAATTCATATAATCATATGTGTTTATTTTTTGTTTTAAATAAATTTCCTTCACAAGGTTCTAAGAATGATAAGGCAGGAATGAGGTCTAACACAATCTTCGCTAACCCTGGCAGTGCCGAACATAAAGGCAATAAGTACTGTGTGGGGAGAGCTTTCCGGGGCTCTTACTGGGGAAGAAGGAAGAGTGCTAGTTCAGCTTCTAACTCCATCATTTACCCGCTCTGTGATGACACATGCAAGCAAATGAATACTTTGGGACTGGATTTCTCATTTATAAAAATGAGGACACTTAATATCCACCTTTAAGCTATTGTTGAGAAGAATGAATAAATGAACGTGGAAAATAGTACTTGCAGCAGGCACTTAGAAGCAATAATTTTCATTTTTGTCCCCTTTCAGTCTTGCTTTTTCCATAACAATCTTTTGGCTTTGTGTGTGTCTTTTTTTTTTTAGAGACAGAGTCTCACTTTATCACCCTTGACAGAGTGCCGTGGCAGCGTCACATAGCTCACAGCAACCTCCAACTCCTGGGCTTAGGTGATTCTCTTGCCTCAGCCTCCTGAGTAGCTGGGACTACAGGCCCTAGCCACAACTATTTTTTTGTTGCAGTTTGGCCGGGGCCGGGTTTGAACCTGCCACCCTCAGTACATGGGGCTAGGGCCCTACTCACTGAGCCACAGGTGCCGCCCTTGTATGTGTCTCTTATCAAACTTCAGAAAAGGTTGTCTCAAAAACAGCAGGACTGATATTCTGGATCAGATATTTCTTTGTTGTGAGAAGCTGTCCTGTGTATTATAAGATGATTAAATAGCATTCCTGGCCTCTACCCATCACATGCCAGTAATGTCAGTTCTGACATCCAAAAATGTCTCTAGACAATGATTCTCAACCAGTGTGTCATGAAAGGATCTTAGGTGTGCTGTGGAAAAATTTTTCTTGGTAGAGTGACATGGTGTCTTAGCTCACAGCAACCTCAAACTCTTGGGATCAAGCAGTTCTCTTGCTTTCACAGCAACCTCAAACTCTTGGGATCAAGCAGTTCTCTTGCTTTTACAGCAACCTCAAACTCTTCGGATCAAGCAGTTCTCTTGCTTTCACAGCAACCTCAATCTCTTGGGATCAAGCAGTTCTCTTGCTTTAGCCTCCCATGTACCTGGGATTACAGACGCCCGCCATGACACCTTGCTATTTTTTAGAGACGGGGTCTCGCTCTGGCTCAGGCTGGTCTTAAATCAGTGAGCTCAGGCAATCCACCTGCCTTGGCCTCCCATGTGTTGGGATTATAGGCATGAGTCACTGAGCCCAGCCATGCTGTGAAAATTTTTAAAGATTAATTGAGCTGGCAGCACCCATACCTCAGTGGGTAGGACGCCAGCCATATATATCCAGGCTGATGGGTTCGAACCTGGCCCCAGCCAGCTAAACAATGACAACTACAACAACAACAAAAATAGCTAGGCGTTGTGGCAGGTGCCTATAGTCCCAGCTACGAGGGAGGCTAAGGCATTCTTCTAAGGGTAACACAGTGAGACTCTTCTCAAAAGAAAAAGAAAAAAAAAGATTAATTGAATTATTTGCAAAAGAAGTTCAAAGCACAGTAAATATATATATCAAAATTAAAATCTCTTTAAATGGGCTCAGTGCCCAAAGTTCAGTGGTTAGGGCTCTGGCCACATACACTGAGGCAGGTGGGTTAGAACCCAGCTGGAGCCTGCTAACCAAATGACAACTGCAACAACAACAACAACAAAAAAGAGCCAGGCATTGTGGTGGGCAACTGTAGTCCCAGCTATTTGGGAGGTTATGGCAAGAGAATCTCTTAAGCCTAAGAGTTTGAGGTTGCTGGGATACCACTGCACTCTACAGAGGGTAACATAGTGAGACTCTGTCTCAAAAACAAACAAAAAAACTCCTTTAAATTCTTTATATGAGTATGTCATTGTTATAATAAATAAAACTTTATTGTTATAATAAATAAATACCAGATTATTTCTAAGGTGGGTGGGTTGTAGCCTTGAAAAAGAGACACATCCATGGATGGTGTGATTTATCAAGGATTTGGCAATGAATACCAATATCATCTGAAGTGAACGAAGCTGTATGACTCAGCAATCCTTCCTTGTGCCTGAAGTAGTAAGGAGGTGTGGCTTGTACTGACTGTGTCATATAGTTCTGTGTAGTTTTGAAATAACGAAGTAGTTGAAACTAGTGAATCTTAGTTTTGAAAAATTTCCAAGTATGTTTAATTAATTAATACCTATATTTCTTTTTTAAAAGTTTGAGTTATTGGCTGGGCGCCTGTGGCTCAAGTGGCTAAGGCACCAGCCACATACACCTAAGGTGGCGGGTTCGAATCTAGCCTGGGCCCACCAAACAACAATGATGGCTGCAACCAAAAAAAAAAAAAATAGCCAGGCTTTGTGGCGGGCGTCTGTGGTCCCAGCTACTTGGGAGGCGGAGGTAGGAGACTCGCTTGAGCCCAGGAGTTGGAGGTTGCTGTGAGCTGTGATGCCATGGCACTCTACCCAGGGGGCCAGCTTGAGGCTCTGTCTCAAAAAAAAAAAAAAAAGCTTGAGTTGTTTATTTATTTTTATTATACAGTGTTAAATTAAAATGGAAAAGTTGGGGCTCAGTATCTGTAGCTCAATGGTTAGGGTGCTGGCCACATACACTGGGGCTGGTGGGTTTGAACCCAGCTGGGGCCAGCTAAAAACAACAATGACAACTACAACAAAAAAACAAATATAGCCAGGCCAACATTGTGGCAGGCACCTGTAGTCCCAACTACTTGGGAGGATGAAGCAAGAAAATCACTATAGGTTGCTGTGAGCAGTGACACCATAGCACGCTACCCAGGGCAACAGTGAGACTCTGTCTCAAAAAAAAGGGAAAAGTTGGGCTGGGCTCACTGGCTCATACCTATAACCCTAAAATTCTGGGAGGCCAAGGTTAGCATAGTCCCTGAGCTCACAGGTTTGAGACCAGCCTGAGCAAGAGCGAGACCCTGTCTCCACAGGTGCCTGTAGGTCCTAGCTACTTGGGAAGCTGAGGCAAGATAATTGCTTTAGCCCAGGCATTTGAGGTTGCTGTGAGCTATGATGCCAGAGCACTCTACCGGTGGCAACAAGTGAGACTCTGTCTCAAAAAAATAAAAATAAGGCCAGGCGTGGTGGCTCATGCCTGTAATCCTAGCACTCTGGGAGGCCCAGGCAGGTAGATTGCCTAGGCTTACAGGTTTGAGACCAGCCTGAACAAGAGTGAGGCCCCAGTCTCCGTGGGTGCCTATAGTGCCAGCTACTTGGCAGACTGAGGCAAGAAATTTGCTTAAGCCCAGGTGTTTGAGGTTGCTGTGAGTTGTGATACCAGAGCACTCTACCGGTGGCAATAAGTGAGACTTTGCCTCAAAAAAATAAAAATAGGTTGGGTGTGGTGGCTCATGCCTATAATCCTAGCACTCTGGGAAGCTGAGGACGGATTGCCTGAGCTCAGAGGTTCGAGACCAGCCTGAGCCAGAGCGAAACTTCATTTCTAAAAATAGTGGGTACCTGTAGTCCCAGCTACTTTGGAGGATGAGGTGAGAGAATCACTTAAGCCAGTGGTTCTCAACCTTCCTAATGCCGTGAAGTATTTTCATTGTTATAAAGGGGTTGCGACCCACAGGTTAAGAACCGCTGGGAGCCCAGGAGTTTGAGGTTGCTGTGAGCTATGACTACTTGGCACGCAACCCCAGGGCAGAGTATCTCAGAAAAAAAAAAAAAATTTCGTTTTCAGGTAATACAATTTCTCAGCATGTTAAGGATTCATTTGAAAATATAGAATTTCAAGTAATTCTCACCTCAAAGAAGTAAACATATTTGCAATTCAGTTGGATGAATCTACTGTTATCAGTGGTAACCCCCAACTTTTAGCATTCAGTAGATTTGTCTATAAAGAAGAAATCATAGAACAGTTTTTATCTTGTTGATCACTCCAAACAACAAAGAGCCAAGATATTTTCAATTTGATAAATAATTACTTTAATTCTAACAACTTGTTTAGGGATCCCTACCTAAGTATCTGTATCGATGGAGCCCATCTATGTCCGGAGGTATAAAAGGATTTGTTACACATGCACAAAGAAAGAATCCCAAAATTATTTTTATACACTGTTTTCCACACAGAGAAGTTCTAGTGTCATAATCATTAGTGCCTGAATTACAAAAGGTCCTAGACGACATTATTAAAATTATTAATTATATACAAAGCAGAACACTGCAATCAAGATTTTTGCAGAATTGGCTCGGCACCTGTAGCACAGTGGTTACGGCACCAGCCACATAACACCAAGGCTGGCAGGTTCAAACCCACCCCAAGCCAGCTAAGCAACAATGACAACTGCAACAAAAAATAGCTGGGCGTTATGGCAGGCACCTGTAGTCCCAGCTACTTGGGAGGCTGAGGCAGGAGAATAGCTAATGTCCAAGAGTTTGAGGTTGCTGTGACGCCATGGCACTCTACTGAGGCTGTCTCAAAACAAAACAAACAAAAAAAAACGTTTTTGCATAATTATTGTCCGCAATGGATGCTTCTCATATTCAGTTCTTACTGCATATGGAAGTGAGATAGTTATCTTGAAGAAGAGTTCTATCAAGATTTTATGAATTAAAAGAAGTATCAAACTTTTTTTTTTCTTTTTGAGGCAGAGCCTCCAGCTGTCCCCGTGGGTAGGGTGCCGTGGCATCACAGCAACCTCCAACTCCTGGGCTCAAGTGAGTCTCCTGCCTCAGCCTCCTGAGTAGCTGGGACCACAGG
>CAUYQV010044861.1:0-16636 GCA_963574575.1 Galagoides demidoff | reverse complement strand
TCAAAATAGCTGGGCTAGAATTTGTAAATTTAGGCAAATGAATATTTTTGAATGTTTAACTTTTTAAAAATAAATTACAAACTTTAGTCTTTAGAGCAGCTTTAGCTTTATAGCAAAATAGATCAGAAAGTACAGAGAGGGCGGTGCCTGTGGCTCAGTGGGTAGAGCGCCGGCCCCATATACCGAGGGTGGTGGGTTCAAACCCAGCCCCGGCCAAACTGCAACAAAAAGGTAGCTGGGCACTGTGGCAGGCACCTATAGTCCCAGCTAATCGGGGCGGGGGGGAGGGGGCTGAGGCAAGAGAATTGCTTAAGCCCAGGAGTTGGAGGTTGAGCTGTGCGATGCCATGGCACTCTACAGAGGGCGATAAAGTAAGACTCTATAAAAAAAAAAAAGTACAGAGAATTCTCATATACTCCCTGACCACCCCCCTACACACACAAAATGTCCCCTAGTATGGACATCCACCATCAGGGTGGGGTATTTGGTGCAATTGTTGACACATCGCTATCACCCAAAGTCTGTAATTGACATTAAGGTACATTCTACGGGCTTTGACAACTTGTATCCACTGTTAGAGTCTCATCCAATATAGTTTCCCTGCCCTAAATATCCTGGGGGCTTTGCCTGTTCATTTCTTCCTTCCCCACAACTGCAGAAACCACTGATTATTACACTGTCTCCATAGTTTTGCCTTTTCCAAGCTGTCATATAGTTGGAATCACATGGGATGTAGCCTTTTCAGATCGGCTTCTTTCACTTGGTAATATGCACTTAGGGTTCCCTGTGTCTTTTCATGGCTTGATAGTTTATTTCTTTTTAGCACTGAACAACATCCCATTGTCTGGATGTATGTACCACAGTTTATTTATCCATTGACCTACTAATGGACATCTTGGGTGCTTCTAAGTTTTGGCAACTATGAATAAAGCTGCCATCAACAGCCACATGTCGGTATTTTTATTGACATAACTTTTTATTTGGTGAAATACCAAAGAATGCAGTTACTTGATCATATGATAAGAGCATGTTTACTTTTATAAGAAACTGCCACACCGCCTTCCAGGTGGCTGTACCATTTTGCCTTCTCACCAGCAATGAATAACAGTTCCTGTTGTTCCTGCCCTTGCCGGAACTTGGGGGTTGTCGGTGCTCTGAATTCTGGCCATTCTGACAGATGTGTGGTGGTATCTCATTGTTATTTTAATTTGCAGGTCTCTAATTCTCTGACCTATGATGCTGAACATCTTTTCAGGTGCTCACTTGCTATTTGTGTATCTTCTTTAGGAAGGTGTCTGTTCAGGGCTTTTGCCCGTTGGTTAATTGAGTTGCTCATTTTCTTGTTGTTATATTTTAAGAGTTGTATGTGTATTTTGGATAATCATCCTTTAGCCACTATGTCTTTTGCAAATGTTTTCTTCCAGTCTGTGGTTTATCTTCTCTTTCTCTTGACATTGGCTTTCATAGAGTAGAAGTTTTTAATTTTTCTGAAGTCCGGCTCATCAATTATTTCCTTCATGGATCATGCTGTTGGTGTTGTTATCTAAAATGTCATTGCCTTACTGAAACTGGCCTAGATTTTTCCTCTGTCATCTTCTAGGAGTTTTGTAGCTTTGAAGTTTATATTTAGGTCCGTGATCCACTTTGAGCTAATTTTTCTGAAGGGTGTAATGTCTGTATCTAGATTTATTTTTTTCTACATGTGGATGTTCAATTATTTTTGAGATGAACTTTTTATGATGAAAATACAGGTTTGAAAGTCAAATAACAACAATCCTGGTTTAGAAGCAAATATTATACTTACCAAGGCAACATCATAAAAATAACTGTGATAATTATATTTCCTTTTACTTCTAGAACATGATAGTGCAGATTGTCTACAGACCTCATTTTTATTATATTATGACAAGTCTTCATTAAAAAAGCAAAATATCCTCCTGTAGAAATCGCCTAGAAAAATTTTACATTCCGGGTCCCCTATTGCCTTTTTTTCTATGTGATAACTTTAGGAAAAAGAATTCCTTTTTTCCTTTCAGATAATTTAACAATAAAGAACATAATTACTGAATTACAGTTCCTTTCGGGGAAGGTCATAATATATGTTCTAAGTTCTCTTCTGGAAAGTTACATCTTAAGAATGAGCCGTTCTCTTTAAAGGCTATAATTAAACAAATGTATTTTCCTGCTGTCTGATCCCGCTACAAGAGGAACACTTAGTCCTGTTCATTTAAAAAGAGAGCAGTTGTGCTGAAAATGAAACTTGTGATATATGGTATTGGATATATTTGAAGATTGTATTTATATACCCAGAGTTTGTTGAAGTAGACCTGCTCTGATTTTTAATTCGAGGCCTTGGTGCCAGCTGTGACTAATGCTACGGTCTCTGTTCCTTGTGTGATAAGTGTTCACAACAAAGGAGTCTGGTGATGGCGAGTCCAGCTAGATGATTTCTCTCTTATCTGTTCATTTGGAGAATGAGCCTTGGATTCATGCCAAAGGTGATAAAAGAAAATAGTATCTGTGTGATGAGGTGTCAAGCTGATGACTGTGCATGAGGGCACGTGCAGATTGCCCCAGGCAAATCTTGGGTACTTTGCATACCACAAATATTTGCTCATTGGCTGTGGTTGCTCAATGAAACAGATATTGTAGCACATGTAAAACCTGGCCTTCTCCTCATGGGACCTCACAGCCACACATGAAAAAGTCATTACAATTCTTTTCCCTTTTCTTTTTTTAGGAGGGAAAGACTAATTTAGATAGCATAAGAAATTGAAATAATTTATATGCCCAAGACATAATCTAATATAAAGAAATTGAACCATTCTTAGGGTCACTATTATTATTAACATGGTAGACAAATATATTCAAAAGTATGACATTTATCCTCTCTTTCTTGTTATTTCTCCATATAGTATATATTTTCTTTTTTTAAGTCCAAGATGGATGACACATTTTGTTATGTAACAATGATTTTTCACTTAACAATGTCTATTGGCTATCTACTCATATTGAGTTGTATAGATATTTTAAAGACCATTTTATTAGTCATACACACTCACATGTGTTGAACTAGTCCATTTTCAATGCTGCCTTTAAGAAGTGTGTGCATGTACATGAGTGTTTTCTGATACAAAAATGTCACACAAACACACGTATCAGAAATCTTTGGTCACTTAAATAATGTCTATAGGACAAATTCGTCAAAGTGGAATTGTGGAATCAAAGGTCTGTGGTTTTATAATTTTGATAGAGGATAAAAGATTTAAATCTAAGTCATGAAACAATAAAAATACTGGAAGAAAGTGTGGCAAAAAACTTGAAGATATTGATTGGCCTGGGGGTAGATTTTATGAAAAAGACTTCCATGGCAATTGCAACAACAACAAAAATAAATAAATGGGACTTAATTAAAATGAAAAGCTTCCAAGGAAACAACAACCAAAGCAAAAAGACAGAATGGGAAAATATATTTGCATATTACAAATAGAGCAACGGCTTGATACTTACAATCTACAGAGAATTCAAATTAATCAACAAAAAAAGATCCAACAATGCTATATATCACTGGGCAAGAGACATGAATAGAGCTTTCTCTAAGGAAGACAGATGAGTGGCTAATAAACAAGAAAAAAATGCTCATCATCCCTAATCAGCAAAGAAATGCAAATCAAAACCACCCTGAGATACCACGTAACTCCAGTAAGATTAGCCCACATCACAAAGTCCCAAAACTGCAGATGCTGTCACGGATGTGGAGAGAGGTGAACACTTTGACACTGCTGGAAGGACTGCAAACTAATACAGCCTCTTTGGAAAGAAGTATGGAGAACCCTCAAAGATCTCAAATTAGATCTCTCAAAGATCTCTCATTTGACCCTGCAATCTCATTACTAGGCATCTACCCAGAAGGAAAAAAAATCACTTTATTATAAGGACATTTGCACTGGAATGTTTATTGCAACTCAATTTACAATCGCCAAGATGTAGAAACAACTTAAATGCCCGTCAACTCAGGAATAGATTAACAAATTGTGGTACATGCACACCATGGAATACTATTTAGCCATAAAAAAGATGGCGACTTCACATCTTTTGTAATATCCTGGATGGAGTTGAAACACATTCTTCTTAGTAAAATATCACAAGAATGGAAAAGCAATTAGCCGATGTACCTAATACTAATATGAAGCCTTGTAGATGATCTGATGTGTGCCCATACAGGAGAAATACTCATTTCAATTCAAGTTGGGGGAGGGGTTCGGGTGTTCTCACTGAATTGGCATGGGGTTGGGGGTGTTTGGCACACCTTTTTTGTGTGGAACATAACCACAAGAGGGACTCTACCTAACAAAATTAAATATTTGACCTGGTTCTTTGTACTCTCACATTAACCTGAAATAAATGTACTTTTTGAAAAAACAAATAAATAAATAAATAAAATAAAATTTTGATACATACTACCAAGTTGTCCTTCAAATGTTCCTAGCAATTTATATTCCCTCAGACAATGTGTGAGAGTGCCTCTTTATCCCTAACTTCAGCAGCTATTAATAATATCAGACTTCTAAATCTTTGGCAACCCAATAGATTAAAAAATCATTTTTAATTATTGTTTTAATTTGTTTTGTTTAGTTCCAGACATATATATTTCTTTTCTGGGTCCAAACTCTTAATCGTTTTTAGCTTTTGTTCATTTTACTCTAGAGTTCTTGAGTTATTTTTTAATTTAATTTTTTAGTTAAAAAATTTTTTTAACTCTGAATTGAATTATAACAGTTCTTTACTTTAAGGATGCTATGGCTTTGTCATAACTGATATAAATGTAGAACTTTGTTTTACTTCTATGTAGAGAAAGTTTTTCACCTTTCTAAGCTTTTTATTTTACTCTTCTCAGTTTGTATCCCATTAAGAAAAATCTCTCTTGGGGTGGCGCCTGTGGCTCAAAGGAATAGGCACTGGCCCCAGATGCCAGAGGTGGTGGGTTCAAAACCAGCTCTGACCAAAAACTGCAAAAAAAAAAAAAAAGAAAATCTCTCTCTATTCCTCGTTTGTTTTTAAAAATTGAACTACATTTTCATCTAGTGGTTTTATGGTTTCTTTTTGTTATTTGTGGTCAATGCTGTGTATTTTTTGTTATATATGAAATGTACTTTTATGTGGATAGTGTGGCAGGGATCCTCATTTATTTTCTTTGCCAGTGCTCTGCTCCAGACCATTCATTAACTTTCTGATTCATTTGAAATATCACCTATTTCAGAATGTTTTACATGTCAATGTTTCTCAAAGAGCAGGCGATAAATCACTTAATGCTGCCTGTGCTCTGTCAGGCAATCTGTAGGCAGTTGGTTTCCAAGAAAAATCTAATTAAACCATTTGATTCATAAATTGAGAATAAGATAAATTATGATTTTTCACAGGAATCCCTTGCTTTCTTAATAATTTTCATGTCTTTAAACCTTGCCTATGTGTTAGCTCATCTTGGGTAATTTGCATGTACTAGGGTACATTTTGTTATGAACAAGGAATTTTAGGATCATTAGTGGTTATTTTATTTACTTATTTATTTATTTTTGGAGACAGAGTCTCAAGCTATCACCCTAGGTAGAGTTCCCTGACGTCGCAGCTCACAGCAACCTCAAACTCTTGGGCTCAAGTGATTCTCTTGCCTCAGCCTCCCAAGTAGCTGGGACCATAGGCGCCCAACACAATGCCCGCCTACTTTTTTGCTGTTGTTGCAGTTCTCATTGTTGTTTTAGCCGGGTCAGGTTCGAACCCGCCAGCCTCGGTATACGTGGCTGTTGCCCTACACACTGAGCTACGGACGCTGCCCTATTTTCACTGTGAAATTTTCTTCCTCTCTTATTTCATTTGGGCTATGGTACATACCAGATTCATAAAAAAAGATGAATGAATGCAAAGTAATTCATTAAAGTATAAATGCCAGGTCTTTCGGACTGTCTCATATCTTGCCTTTCTCATATGGAAGAATATAATTCGAGCAGTCCTCCCCTGCCATCTCCTGGCTTTTAGCACTTGGGTCCATGCCTGGGTGTCACACTCAGATGCTCTCAATCTGAATACTCAGCCCAGAGTGGTGCCATGAGGTGCCATGAGATCTGTTAGGATTTGACATGGTGGCACTCAGGGAAGGGGGTGTGTGTCTAGAGGCATAGGTTTCAGCATGCTGGACCGTGGTGCTGCAAATTATGGCATCCTAAGTGGGTGGTTCTTCTAAGGGATCCTTCCAGTTAATTTTAGCTTTTTTTAAGTTAGCCATATTTTGTTGTTTGTAACCAAAAAGAAAAGGAAGGAAGGGAGGAAGTGAGGGAGGGAGGGATGAAGTAAAAAGAAAAGAAAATAGGAAAAAAGAAGGAAAGGAAAAAGCATAGAAAACATAACAATGCTATTTAGATTTTCTCGGACTGGCAGCTCATCTGCTCTTAGTCCTCCTTATGTTCTCGGTAATAAAACTTTGCCAAATAGAAGCATAGTCAGTGCCATGTAACAGATGATCACAAATTTAATAGCTTAAATCAACACACACTGATTATCTCACGGTTGTCCTGGGTTAGGAGTCCAGGCACAACTTAACGGGGTCCTCTACAAGGCTACACTCCAGGTGTCAGCCAGGACACGGTTCACTTCTGGAAGTTTAGCTGGAGAAAAGGGACTGGTCCCATGCTCACTTGGGTTGTTGGCAGAATTCAGTTCTTTGCAGCTGTAGCACTCGTGGCAGCTTGCTTTATTAAAGCCAGCCAGGACAGCAAGATTTTTAAGTAAATCTGCTGTGGAGATGGGAGTCTTTTATAACACAGCAGAATCACAAGAGAACTATCTCCTTACCTTCAGCATATAAGATAACATGGTACTAGAATGACACCCCATCACCTTTGTTATGTTCCAATGGTTAGAAGCAAGTTGCAAATTTTGCTCATACTTAAGGGGAGAATGATATAAAGGCATGAACACCAGGAGACAACAATCATGGGACCACCCGGCGTCAGCCTGCCACAAAGCTTCCGTGTCAATTTCAAACAAGGCAATGACACTTCTGGTAAAACAATCTAATGATTCTAGAACAAGATCACAATAATATTTTTAGTGAATAGTTGATGAATTATTTCAGTAAAGATGAAGGAAGACCACAGCAGTGCGGCCTTCCTTCCAGCAAAAGGAGACATAAGTCAAAGTATTTCTGCACAGTTGATAGGCAGAATTTAATGACCACTATGGTTTAAAGGAAGTAAAGAGGGAAAAAAACACATGTACTAGGAATAATTGCTTGCACATAGGAGGTGCTGTGAAATGACTGTTAGAGAAATAATGAATCTAGGTGGTAAAGTAAGGGAAGCAGAAATGACTATTTAAAAAATTCCTTCATCGAGATTATCAAATGGCAGTGGTTTTGTGGAGAGGTTAAAATCTCAAAATTCCTTGGGTCTCTAACTGTTCTGAATATCCAGTACCATCTGGCAAAGCTGAAAAAGACTTGCTGCCATTCCTAGTGACCTGCACTCTTGGGGGTAGATTTGACCAAAATGAAGGAAACTATTGAAGGTAGAACCTGACCAATATTATCTGAAGGTAGAACCTGAGCAAATATTATCAATCTGGGGATGCTAATCAAGGTGAAAAATTGTGAAAAGATTATTCCCCTGGATGATGATGGTGATTTATCAATTTAAAGAGAATCACTTCTTGGCCTTTTGCCTAAGGTCAAATGTTGTATTAATTTAAAGAGCATTCCAGATGGAGGAAACAGAAGTGGAAGGTCTCGGAGTTAGGAATATGTCCTTTGGGAAAGAAAATAGAGGCCTGTGAGGGTGGAACAGAGATTCCAGGAGGAGAATTAAATGACGGAAGCTGGGGTGCTCCGGGGAGGCCTTGTGGGTCCCTGGGAGATGTTTGGCTCTTGCTCTAAGTAGAGAGTCACTGCAATAGTTTGGTCATTTTTCCCCTAAGAGTCCTGACAATGATAAGTGATAGAAATAAACAACAAAAAAAGGTCTTCCAGGTTGTAGTGTACATTTATAATAGCTTCTGGAACAAAACTAATGGCCTATGGCCCCAGGGTACTTAAGATTATCTCCAATACCAGAAATAAAACTTTGACTAAGATAGCTATACCAGTTTTGAGTTCATTTTTCATTTTATATAATCATCTCAGATATATTTACTTAATAAAGAATACAAAAGCCATACTTTAAAAAAAGACTGGACAAGTTAAAAAATAAGTGTTTACTCAGCAGGCAGACTTGTTTTACTTTTGCTTCCAATATTTTCAGAAGACCCAGCCCACAAACAACATTTCTTCTGCGTAGGGAAGTGCAGTGTCTGCTGTGCATTGCTCTAGTAGAGGAAATAAACCTCTTTGTTCTACTCTGTCCATTTTCAAGTGTAATTGCATGTTTGTCCTAATAACCAGAAGTTTGAATAATTTATTTTGTTCCAGAATTGTAATTTAGATTGTTTGTAGCTTCCCTGGCCACTGTGAATGTCACTACCCCTCTAATTATCATTTTCCCTTTGCCCGGTTGTCAAGAAATAACATTATTTGGTGTAGCATCAAAATTCCATCAGGGTTGATAAAAATCAGTTGAATTTATGTAATTATGCATGGCTTGTTTAACAGTGTCCACTTTTCTCCTGAATTATTGGTGAAGTAATTGTCTTTCTACTTTTATCCGCCATCAGTGATATGTCTTATAAAATGACCATTGCTGCAAAGTACTCTGAAGCACCATCTGTCTTTCCAAAACAAATTAAAGGATGAAGTATGCCTCTAGTAATAGAACATTGTAAAGTTATATTACTATAAACATAAAGGACTTTATATAGCCAAGAGATTTATTCTTTACAGTCATCACGTTGGGAGTTTGTATTCATATGAGCAAAGCTACCATTGCTCAAAACAGTTCAAAAACTAGTAAGTGAAAATGTATTCAGAGCTACTTTGCGACACAAGCAAAAGAAAATTATCCTGAATTCACACTTTGTTGTATGTCCCGTGGAGATCACCTCTAGATGATATGTGGCCCCTTCAAAAGACTCAATTGTGCTGGAGAAAATACCTTTGGGTTTTACAATGATAAAGCCTAACTCACAGTGAAAGAGATACTGACTCTCCATCAGATGATGGGTAGAATATACCCCAACACGAACAAGGGTAGAGATGATTTTAGTAAGGCAATTGGCAAACTGGATCTAATTCACCAAGACCTCTGTATCCAACAAATAGATACACGTTTCTTTTAGGCAAACATAGAACATAAGCAAATATTGACTATTTGCATAGTAACAAAAGAAGTTTTAAGAACTTATTAAGGTTGATTTGGTGCAGAAAACATTTTCTCACTATAATGCCATTAAATTAGAATTCAACATAGCTATCCTGAAGATGGAGTATCCTGGTTTTCTAGACTGGATGACAATTTGTCATTATTAATACAGTCCTATGCTGCATAACCACATTTGGGTCGATGATGGACACATACAACAGTGGTCCTAGACAGTGATATGGTGCTAACAAGGCTCCTGTCACTTAGTGACATTGTAGTAATGTGGTTATGCTGTTGTAGTGCAACATGTTAGATGTTATAAACAAACCTACTACACTAACAGTCACATAAAGTATAGCATAGAACTAAGACAGTACATTACACTTGATAATGATAACTAATGACTATGTTGCCGCTTTGTGTATGACTATGCTTTTATTGTCATTTTAGACTGTACTCTTCTGTTTATTAAAAAGAAAGTTAACTGTAAAACAGCCTCACGCAGGTCCTTCAGAAAGTGTTTCAGAAGAAGATATTGTTATCACAGGGGATCACAGCTCCATGTGTGTGATTGACCCTGAAGATCTTACAATGGGACAAGATGTAGAACTAGAAGGCAGTCATAGGGATGACCTGACCCTGCGACAGCCACAGGAAACTACACAAGCTCCTTGGGTGAAATTTAGTTCTATGGACCTTTTTTTTCTTGCTCTACTAGATTATTTATGCACATGATGAGGTCACAGTATTTATCCTCCCCACGTGTGGCCAAAAGCTGCATAACGTTGAGTCTGTTTTCCTGCCCTGGGGTTAAGTACACTTTGCATTTTTTAAATCAGACTAGATCCTTGATTCAGAATGTCCTTTCCATGTCACACACTGGATTCCTAAACTCTAAGTGAGGTCAGGATACACTGTTCTGTTGTACCATGGATAGGATTTCAGTCAACATCCTACTATTTTTGAAGACCCAGCTTCTGAACCACACTGTTTTTAGGGAGCAGTTCTTTATTGTCTGAATTGCAATGCCTGCTTTTGGAGGCCCTTTGAGACCCTAATTTAATGGCATTATAGTGAGAAGGGTGCACCCTAAAAAGAGTGATCAATTGTACCCCTCCCAAATTCATATGTAGATGTCATACCCCCTAGCACCTGCGAATGTGACCTTATTTGGAATAGAATCATTGAGGTCCTTATGGTGAATCCTCATCCTGTATGATGGGTGTCCCTATAAAAAAGGAAAATTTGGACACAGAGACACCCACCCAGGCAGAACATGACATGCAGATGAAGACAGAGTTTGGGTGATGCTTCCACCAGCCAAACCTTTACCAAAGCTTAACCCAAGCAAGCAAAAGCTAGGAGGAAGGCATGGGGCCAATTCTCCCTCACAGCCACCACTGCCCACACTGTTATCCCAGGACTTCTAGCCCACAGAACCGTGAGACAACAAAATTATGTTGTTTAAGCCATAACAGGCGCAGGAAACTAATTCGGCTTGGCTGTCCCTATTTATTTGCTTGGGAATTGTTCATGAGCACCAAGATGGGTCATGGTAATGGAAAGAGAAAGACTCCATTTAAATTACATCTCAGGTGATTTCCTCCTAAGTGATTTTGGAATGAACTGTACTAATAGCATTCCATATTGCATATATAATAACAAACTGAGTACATCATTTTTACACCCACATCACTGGTGAGCAAATTTATATCAACTTCTGTTTAAACAGCTCTTTTGGAAAGGCAAACTATTTCATAAATAATCTACTCCCTGACTCCTTGATTGCCTCCAGAAGTGTATTGGAACAGACGTAATCCAAAGCAAATTTAGCATCGCTTCTATGTGGAAAACATTTTAGTGGTTCAATTTAGAAAAAAAAAAGATATTTGTTTAAATCAACAGAGGGTGTCATATTGTGAACAGGTTACTTATGAAAATGGGTTAGTGTGTAGTCCAAAAATAATTATTATTTGGGATTACTTCAGTTTGGAATTCAATAAATTTTAGTAACATTCCTTTGTGGAGTCAAGTCACTGATTATAACAATGTTCTAGCTGTCAGTTAACTATAATGAACTGTTTCATCTATAGCTGAGCCGTGGACATTGAGGCAGGAGGCTGTACCTTCCCTGAACTTTGAAATTGAGTTCCACCAAGCAGCAGTATTTCTGGAGGCAAAGAGAGAAAAAGTAGAAAAAATCGCTACATATGCAGCTCATAAATGTTTAGATCTAGATAATGACATGTAATTTGTACTTCTGCTTGCCATTTACAATCAAATCTCTAGGTATCTTTAATCTAGCTCTTTGGAATGTTAAATGTTTTACTTGAAATGCACATTTAGTTTACAGGCAGCAATTTGGTGTTCTGTTTGCACAATGCATTGATATTAAATAAAGCACTGGAAAGAAGTAATCTATTACAACATTTTTCTCCTTTATACAAACCTCTGCGTGCAACTCATGTCCTATTACTTGCTGGATATCAAAAAAGATTAGAAGCAGCATGATTTCAGATCAAAGAATAGGATCTGACTCCCCCGGGGTTTTAAAATATTTAAACTTTTTTCTCATTAAAGAAAAGCAACTCAACAGAATTCTAAATAAAATTAAATTTCAAGGAACTGATGTAGGATAATGAATAATACGTCAAGGTAGTATGTATTCACATTTTTCCCCATTGTATTGAAGGAACAATTCAACTTATTTGCTGAAGAATGCTACAAATATACTGAAATTTTACATGAGCGTACAGTCATCAATTGTTTTATTACATATCATGTTTAAACTCAAATGACTTTCTGTTGCATATAGTTGAACCTAAGAAGATTTGGGGGCTTATTTTATTATTATTATAGTGAAAGGCAATGGGTTCTTTATTTAAAGTTAGACTTAATGTTTGAAAATGCTGTTTCTAAGAAACAAAAAGAAAAAAGAAAGAAAATACTGTTTCTCACTTTAGGTTATAGGTCTGGCATTCTCAAGCCAAAAGAGAGGCGCAGAGATAGGAGAAGTGTTTGCAAGGTTCTGTTGCTGATGGATGAATTTCTCATAGGAAGGGAAAAACTTCCAATGACTATATTAGGAATGATTGCACTGGTATTTATAATTCTCTGTCTTTCCCATTTTTAAGAGTCCATATGTTGTTCTTATGTTCTACATGTTGTTCTTTAAATCAATGGAGAATAGTTTAATAAGTAGTGTTGGCATTATTTCTTAACAATTTAGAAAAACGGCTTGGCACCTGTGGCTCAAACGGCTAAGGCACCAGCCACATACACCTAAGGTGGCAGGTTCAAATCCATCCTGGGATCACCAAACATCAATGATGGCTGCAACCGAAAAATAGTTGGGTACTGTGGCGGGCGCCTTAGTCCCAGCTACTTGGGAGGCAGAGGCAGGAGACTCACTTGAGCCCAGGAGTTGGAGGTTGCTGTGAACTCTGATGCCATGGCAGTCTATCCAGGGTGACAGCTTGGGGCTCTGTCTCAAAAAAAAAAAATTTAGAAAAGACTACATACCCTTATCGCACATCATACCCAAAAAATAAGTTACGGAGGAGTGAAAGAACTACATCTAAAATATTTAAATGTACAGAAGAAAATATTTTCGACAGTGTGTTTTTATACCATTAGAATATGAAAGCCATTTCTTAATACGATACTAGTATCAAAACCATAAAGGAAATGATTCAAAGTATTGATTGCCTAAAAACATACAACATTACTGTAGCAGAAAAGATAAAAGATAGATATAAAAAACTGGGGGAAAATATTTATGCCGAGATAAATGTGTCAGAAACAGTAGTATGCATGCTTTTCGTTTTATTATTTTTTGTTGGGAAAGGGTCTTGCTATGTTGCCCAGGCTTTTCTGGAACTCCTGGGCTCAGATAATCCTGTTACCTCAGCCTCCCTAGTAGCTGGGATGGTAAGCATGAGCTGCCATGCCCAACTCAGCATGTATACTTTTAAAAAAACCTTTTTATTGGGTGGTGCCTATGGCTCAAAGGAGTACGGTGCTGGCCCCATATGCCAGAGGTTGTAGGTTCAAACCCAGCACCAGCCCAAAACTGCAAACAAAAACCATTTTATCAAAGCAAATATTCCTTTAACAGGTATTCAGTAAGCATCTGATATGTTTGAGGTCATAGACTATTCACAAGATATAGATTAGATTCAACTGGGGTTCTCAAAGAGCTCCAAACCTATAGTTTTATTTCCATTGTTAAAAAGTTGATGTCAGTAAATGGTGATTTTAAAATTATAAAGCTATATCCCCCTTTAACATGTATAAATCCAGCAAGCATTATCTAACATTAATATCATAACTCCGGAACGTTTATTGACTTTAGAGTAATTAAATTTGGTGGCTCACAATATCCATGATGTCAGAGTGACAGACTGCTAAGCCCTAATTGACTTTTTTTTGCAGACACATGTGTATTTTGTATAAGAAGATGACTATTTAGGCCTAACCTAATCCTTCAAATATAATTGAAAAGAAGATATCCAATTTTGTGTGGCTTGTCATTGAGCTCGAGTTCCTTCCCTGTGTGTGGGGAACAAACAGAGAAGATAATTAGAATTCCACTTGTCTTGAAATGTCAAGAAGGGCAGGTACGCTCTGACCTCGGCTTTAAATTTAAGCAAATATATGGGAGGATTTGAGGCTTCTCAACATGTTTGTCAAGGAATTTCCCCCAAGCACTAATATCTGAAGAGCTTGGAAAAATATGCAAGAAAAGCCTTCTTCTCTCTTCCCTTGAAGTTATGCTTAGCGCGCTGACTGCAACGCTAGAGCTTAGCTTCCGAATGGCTAAGAACGTTTCCCCAGTCTTTCTATGTTTGTGCTAAAATAACAGTCTTGTGATTAGTATTATTATTATCTGTAGTCAACATTTCTTAAGTGACCACAGTGGGGTAAGGCATGCTTCTAAAGAATTTTAAAATGTGTGCTTAGCAAAGCTCTAAAGACGTAAGGCTTTACCTGGCTGTCAGTAGTTGGATTTTATCTAAGAGGCATAAAATGCATAAAAACTCACAATTATTTTAGGTCTCCATTAAGATATAGACCATTCTGTGGTGACTGGTTGCTGATGACCCATATTGATAATTGGAAATAGTAATAGTACAACTTATTGTAAAGGGACTATGAGTTATCTATCATAATATGTATTTTATGCCCTTCTCTGTGATACAGGTAACTGCAGATGAGGAGACTAGATTCAGAAAGGTTGAGAAACTTGCTAAGGTCACACAGCTAATAAGTAACAGCTATATTCAAAACTGAGACAGCCTGACTCCAAAACCCTACTATTAACCCATGACCTTGTCTCCTATCAAAATTCCTGCAGTAAACAGAAACAGTTTAACATTTGTTCATTCACACCCTTAGTGTGCTAAGCCCTAGTCTAGTCCAGGGATAGGGTGGTGAAGAGGCCAAGCTTGGTTCCTGTCCTCATGGGCCTCCGTTTGATTGACACAGATAAATTTCTCGGTGCTTCATTTAGCTGTGATAAAAATAAGGACAAATAATTTTTTTTAAGGAAAATAGAGAGCCAGAGACACATGGGAATTTCGACTTTATGTCAGGGCCAAGGAAGGCCTCCCTGAAGATGTGTTAGCTGAACGGAGACCTGTGATGAGGTGGGAGAGGAGGAAGTGGGGCAGATATGGGGGAAAGGAGCCGCAAGTGTGAAGGCCGTGAGCTGGGAACATGTTTGTGTTTGAGGATCATAAAGACCAGTGGACCCCTGGAGGTCACTCTGCCAAGTGGTATAGGGGCACAGGGCTCTGCCTGGTGATGCTCAGTCCATCCCCTGACATTGCAGATGAGCTGGGCCTTCAGTATGCACCTGCGTATTCCCACAGCTTCCGAGATCCTGTGGGAAACAGCCTTCTAGGGCACCCAAGCTGGACTGAAATTCATCTTACATGTTTCAGAAAAATTTGCTTTAATCTGTTTTACTATATTGAGAGATGAGTATTTTGTTTTGTAAAAGTAAAATAAAATAAAATAAGCCCATTAGGGCTGGAGCAGATAGATGAAGGAAAGTGTGAGGTAAAATGAGCACAGAGCCTGCTTGGGAGGCTGAGGCAACAGGATTGCTCAAGCCCAGGAGCTGGAGGTTGCTGTGAGCTTAAGCACCATGGCACTCAAAAAAAAGAGAGAGAGAGGGAGAGACGGGGAGGAGAGAGAGAGAGAGAGAGAGAGAGAAAGGAAAGGAAAGGAAAGAGAGAGAGGGGGAAGGAAGGAAGAAAGAAAGAGAAAATGAGCACAGCCAGGGCCATGGCAAAGGTGTAGGAGTTTGTTTTTTAACATCTGGGATAGGAAACTCATGAAGGGTTGGCTTGGGGAAGGTGACCCTGGCTGTGTGGAGCAGGGCTGTGGAGCAGGAAAAGGGTAAACAGGCAAGAAAGAGGTAAGTGGATGCCATGCAGAAAGAGATGTGATAAGTGATGACATTTGGGGTCTATGTGGAGAATTCAGGGGGCTTGTTGTCTAGTTGGTAACAGGAACACAACTCCTAACAGAATAATGGAACAATACAGATCTAAGAACTTCATCGTTGGCTGTCATTTCTTGCATATGTCTCCTGCATCTTCTCTGGGGAAGGCCAGGCCAGGGCTGGATGGTGGGGATTTGGAGATCACGAGAAGGTAATTGTAACCTCCTTTGCATTGCTTAATAGTTCATTGAGTCATCAATTTGCCTTATTAATTAAGAAGAGTTTATCATAATTCTAGGTAGCGTCCTCAAAAGAATTAAATCTGAAGACAAAAGGAATAGTAAGTGGGTTCGATTACCATTGCACTGAAAATCCTTGCAGGGGGAAGAGGGCCAGGAAGGAAGGGAAGAGCAAGGCAGGGCCGGTCTCTGTGGCTCATGTCTGTAATCCTAGCATTCTAGGAGGCTGACGTGGGAGGATCACTTGAACCCAGGAGTCTGAGGTTTCTGTGAGCTAGGCTGATGCCACAGCACTCTAGCCTGGGCAATAGAGTGACACTCTGTTTCAAAGAAAAGAAAGAAAAGGAAAGAAGGAAGGGAGGAAGGAAGGAAGGAAGGGAGGGAGGGAGGGAGGGAGGGAGGGAGGGAGGGAGGAAGGGAGGAAGGAAGGAAGGAAGGAAGGAAGGAAGGCAGGAAGGAAGGAAGGAAGGAAGGAAGGAAGGCAGGCAGGCAGGCTGGCTGACATGGAGGGAAGGCCCCAATCTGTGGATCCATCCATCAGTGAGCTAATCAGGGCAGGCAAGAGAAGCCTTGTAAGGCAGAGTGGAAAGAGAAGCCTCTCTGAAGAGGCAGACTCTGTTCTCTCCTTTCCTAGAGCTGCCTCTCCTCCCCAAAATATATGTGTG
>CAUYQV010044860.1:0-10776 GCA_963574575.1 Galagoides demidoff | reverse complement strand
ACCTGTGGTCCCAGCTACTTGGGAGGCGGAGGCAGGAGACTCGCTTGAGCCCAGGAGTTGGAGGTTGCTATGAGCTGTGATGCCATGGCACTCTACCTAGGGGGATAGCTTGAGGCTCCGTCTCAAAAAAAAAAAAGAAAGTTCTCTCTCAGCATGCTAGAAGAAAACAAAGCCCAAGAATGTATCTGCCTGAGTGAGAGTCACATTTTTTTATCTTTTTGAGACACCACTGAAGGCAGTGGTGTCATCACAGCTCACTAATCCTCAAACTGCTGGATCCTGCTGCCTCGGCCTCCCAAGTAGCTGCAGCTGCTGATGTGCGCCATCACAACCCGCTTTCTATTTTTTGTAAACATAGGATTTTGATGTGTTGCTCAGGCTGGTCTCAAACTCCTGGGCTTGAGTATGCCTGGCCTTCCAAAGTGCTGGAATTATAGGCATAAGCCACTGTGCCCAGATGGCCACTTTCTGGGAACAAAGAAAATGAAGTTGAGTTCACAGACTTTTTATTACTGGATGGCTCAGAGGTCTTTTTTCTGGTTCACTCCATCTGTGTGAGCTACTAGGAATATCCTTTCTTTCTTTTTTTTTTTTTTTTGAGATAGTCTTATTATGTCGCCCTCAGTAGAGTGCCATAGCGTCACAGCTCACAGCAACCTCAAAGTCTTGGGCTTAAGAGATTCTCTTGCTTCAGCCTCCCAAGTAGCTGGGACTCTAGGTGCCTGCCACAATGCCTGGCTATTTTTTTATTGCAGTTGTCATTGTTTAGCTGGCCTGGGCTGGGTTTGAACCCACCATTCCCGGCGTATGTCGCTGGTGCCCTAACGACTAAACTACAGGCACCGAGCGTAAAGCTCTTCCTTTATAGCCCAGTCACCTGAGACTCTAACTCATTACTCACACTCTTAGGGATAGTGCAATTCTAGTACTGTTATTCTCTGCTGGCATTAAATTAAAAAATGTAAGATATATTTAGGAGAGTAGAATCTGACATTTAAATCACAAAATACAAGACCTTTTGCATATAGTAGAACCTCCATAGCTGACCACCTCCCTACAACGACCACTTTCTTAAATTGACGTAATTAGTTCATAGATAGGACATGCACCATATGTACGTATCAGTACCATATGCCTAGTTCCTTATGCTGACCACCTCGGTATGTTGACTAGTTTATTACCTTCTCTTGGGTGGTCAACTTATAGAGGTTCTAATGTATTCAGCAAATGAATATATTGGTTGATACATACGCAGTTAAGCACGTATGAAGGTCCTGAGTAAATACTTACAAAGTGCTGCCAAAGTAAACTAATTTCTAACATCTTGCACGTGTATGTACACTATTCACAACAGCAAAGATACGGAATCAACCTAAGTGTCCATCAAGGGATGATTAGATAAAATGTGGTATATATACACACAACAGAACACCATTCGTCCACACAAAAAGAATGAAGTCATGTCTTCTGCTGCAAATGGATAGAACTGGAGGCTGTTATCTTAATGAAACAAGTCAGACACAGAAAGACAAAGACCACAAGTTCTTACTTACAAAGGGGGAGTAAAGTGTGTACATGGATGTAGAGTGTGGGATGATAGATAATAGAGTCTTGAAGGGCAAGGGGTAGACTATGAGAAATTTCTTAGGTACAATGTATATGATTTGGGTGACAGGTACCTTAGAAGGGCCTACAACCTACCCAAGTAACAAAATTACACTTGTATCCCTTCTGAACACCCCCCATCTAATGATTAGCACTGGCATTCCACTTCACTATTAAGACTATACCTATTTACCTGGGCACTGTGGTGGGCACCTATAGTCCCAGCTACTGGGGAGCCTGAGGTAAGAGAATTGCCTAAGCCCAGGAGTTGGAGGTTACGGTGAGCTGTGTGATGCCGCAACACTCTACCCAGGGCAATAAAGTGAGACTCTGCTCTACAAAAATTAAAAAAAAAAAAAAAAAAAAAAAAAAAGGTTTGAACAGCATTGTCTCTGACATGTACTTTTTTTACTGCTGTGGAATTGGACGCAGAATATGGTAAGCAGAGGAAGAAATAAAACCTCTACATTACCTATACATTCTTAGGTACGTGATAAAGGAGGGTGAAGTAATGACACAAAGATTATTATCAACTGTTCAAGTGCTTGGATGCTTCTACTAAGATGAGTATAAACCATCTCATGGGTCAGAGAAACTTTTGGGAATGTGATGAAAGCTATGACCTTCCAAAAAACCCCACAAAACTGTATATGTGTAAATATGCCCCCCCCCCCCAAATACATGCACACCCACAAATGCCTTCATATAACTTCTCTGGGATATATAGCTTCTGAATCCTGTACACATACCTCAGATTAAAATCCCCAGCTACAGACTATCTTTGCTGTTTAATGTCAAGCAAATATTCATGCTTATGTAGTAACAGGCTAAGGCATAAATTTCACTATGTTAACTCTTTATTGAAGACGGATTTATGAATGGAAATTTTCACTTTCTATGACTGGAAATTAAAGCATGAATTTGGTGCATAGTTCAGGTTGCTCTTTAGGATTGAAAAGTGTATTTTTTGTGGTTTGTTCTAGAAGATTATCTATGTGAAACAATTAAAAAAAATCAGCATTCCACCAAAGGATATCATTTTAGCAAAATGAACTTAAAAGGAACCATTCCACATGGAAAACTTCTACATCTGCTTTGACTGGCAATCAATATTAAACATGTTACTAGAGAAAAAAAGCTCATAAATACCTAGAAGTTATAAAAATCTAACTTAGTAACCTATTACCTATACTGTTTGATCTCTGATATAGGTTAGCTCATTCATAAGTATTAAAGAAACAAGGTTACAAAGAAGGGAGAATGGCTTAGGCAAAAAATTACTGAACATCATTACAGGTAGAATTAAAAATACTTCACAACCACCACGTGTACTCTCTAATAAACTGGAAGACACATATGTGCACAGAGGGTAGTACAGGTCATCTGAATTCAACTGGGGAGAGAGGAGAAGAGAGAAGGGCCAAAAACTTACCTAATGGGTACAAGGAACACTTATCTGGGTGATGGTCTTATTTACAGCCCTGACTCAAGCCTTGTATGAAAAATGTTTGTACTCCTTTAATATTTTGAAATAATAATAATAAAAAAAAACCCTTATATACTTCTCTACTTAAATCAGTAGACATCTTTTAACTAACTAGGTTGGGTCCAAAAATTATTTTCATATCATTTTTAACAGCCTCCAAAACACATCTGACTTAATTTAAAAATCAATGATACCCATTCTTGTAAGTCCTTTTTTGTGTCTGGATTACTAATAGGTGAACTCTTACACAGAAATCAGAGCTAAAGTTTGTTTCAATTCTTAGGGCTTTATGGCCAATGTTATCTCTCAACTTAAAAAATTATTCTTAGATGGGGGTGTATGGCACAGCTCCTGGGGGCGCAACACAATTATAAAAGGACTTTAACAAATGCAATCAGTATAACATAATTCTTTGTACCCTTCTATGAATCCCAAACAATAAAAAAAGAAAAAAAAAGTTATTCTTCGCGTTAAAGCATGTGGAAAAGTTAAAAAAAGAAGTTTAAGAAAACTCAATTAACAAAGCCCTGTGGAAGTGGCTCATGGCTGTAATCCCAGCACTCTGGACAGCCAAGGCAAGTGCACTGTCTGAGCTCCCCAGTTTGAGACCAGACTGAGGGGGCTGGGTGCATGCAGGCTGAGGGGTGCTGAGGGAAGAGAAATCGCTTGAGCTCAAGAGTTTGAGGTTATTATGAGCTTTAACACCACAGCACTCTACCAGGGGTGACAATGTGAGACTCTGTCTCAAAAACAAACAAACAAACAAACAAAAAATAGGTCAATTAATATTTCTTTCCCAGAGAACATTTAATATATACATTTATATACTGTCAGCTGTAGAAAAACAGAGGAACCCCAATTTTTCAGGAATCAAAAACCAAATTGTCCTGTTTCTTCTTAGGGATGCTACACATTGTGGCACATCCTCTTAACTTGGCTCTTTTTCTTTTTTTATTCAAGGGCCGCTCAATTTATCAGAGCTGGAAACTTCAGTTACCATGCAGTAGACTTACATGTCAAAGAGACATTTTCATATTACATGAACTGTACTTGTACTAACTTATGATGTAGGATATAGAATGTCACTGTGACAGTCTAAAACTACTCATTTTCTTTTCTTTTTTTTTTTTTTTTGAGATGGAGCCTCAAGCTATCTCCCTGGGTAGAGTGCCATGGCATCACAGCTCATAGCAACCTCTATCTCCTGGGATCAAGTGAGTCTTCTGCTTCCGCCTCCCAAGTAGCTGGGACCACAGGCACCCGCCACAACGCCCGGCCGTTTTTTGGTTGCAGCCATCATTGTTGTTTGGTGGGACAGGGCTGGGGATTCGAACCTGCCACCTTAGGTGTACGTGGCTAGAGCCTTAGCCGATTGACCCACAGGCGCCGAGCCAAACTACTCACTTTCAAAACTGAAAAACTACTGGAAATTTGTTCGAAAAATGGATCAATAAATACTAACACGAACTTTTCCCCCCACATGTATAAATGAACTACTACCATAGCAGCTTCCTCGTTGGGCGGGCTCCAAGCACTGGCCCCTGTAATCCAGTCCTTTACTCTTCCACTAATGACTGAAAATTTAAATTTGCTTCTCTCTGTTAGCCTTTTAGTGCTTTGCTTGCACCTCACTTGTTGGGGAAAGTCTCTCCTTTTATCTCCATAAGACAAATCTTTTCTTTTCCTTCTGTTTTTGAAGACAGTTGTCACTTTGAGCACTTGGCATCATAGCTCACAGCAACCTCAAACTCTGAGGTTCAAAAAATCCTCCTGACTCAGCCTCCCCAGTAGCTGGGACTACAGGAGCCCGACACCTTCTCTGGCTAATATTTCTATTTTTGGTAAAGACTGGGTCTCGCTATTGCTTAGGCTGGCCTCGAACGCCTGAGATTAAGCAATCCACCTTCCTCGGCCACTCAGCCAAATTTCTTTTCTTCCTTTAAAAAAAAAAATTTATTGTTGGGGATTCATTGAGGATACAAGAACCAGCCAAATTTCTTATTTCTCATTCTCCTATCTCCATGTATTGCAGCGCTGTCACTGTTGCAATTTCACATTCACATGGGGATCTGTTTTGTTTAACCTGTCTCACTAAGCTTAAGCTCTAGGAAGGCCGAGTTATTTCACCTGGTGGGCGTTCAAAACAAGAAAAGTACCTTCTAACTCGTTAAAAGAAAGGCCTGGTTTCAGAATTGCTAACTACAGACATACAAATGGGAAGCGCAGTTCTGACGCGCACAGTGAATCCGTCTACTCAAAACTCCGGGAGCCGATGGAGTCTCAAGGAAACAAGAGACACCGGCAGGGAATTCAAAAAATCGAGGCCGATTTTCAACAGCGGGTTGGAAGAGAGCTCGAAATGTCTACTAGACTCGCGCAGAGACCTCAGGGTGAGGAACCCCGAGGATTCTGGTTCCGCCGCACTGGGTCACCTCTTTCTCCTCCCCATCTCAAGCATGAGGATGGAAAATTCATACACAATCCGGTTCAGCATCCGGGTCCTCACCCTCCTTTCTTTCTTTCCTCTCGGCCCCGCCTCCCAGTCACCCCCTACACCCGCCCTCCTTCCTATCCGGGTGCCCCCCCCCCCACCCAGCCGCCACTACCGCCGCTCACGGTTCAACGATGATATCACGACTTTCTCACCGCCAGTGCAGGAGCAGCAGTACCCAGCATCAGCTTCCTACTTTATACTTCACACTAAAGCTCCTCCTGACGCCTACATGAATCCCTCCCCCTACTTCACCCGAGAACTCTCCGCCCTCCTCGGCAGCCAGCGACGCCGCATTACTCGGTGCGAGAAAATGCGCCATCCCGGTCACACTGCGCAGGCGTCGTTGCCGCCTCCCCACTGCTTTGTCGCCCCGCCCCTTTGCCCTCCCCTATTCCATCGCACGCAGTCGCTCAGCATTGTGGGTCTTGTTGTTCTTCTTGGAGAGAGTTAGCGTTTTGGCCCCAGAGGCTGGACCACATTTCCCTGAAAGCTTTGAGGCGTAACTTTCTGTTTCCATAGAACTGGGTGAAAATGGCGTCGTTGTTTGTATCCAGAGGACCAATAGAAACAGGGTATGGGCGGGTTCTAAAGAATCCGAACCAATCCGAGGTCGCCTAAGAGGCCATCCGGGAAAGAGCTAGGGGAGGAGAAAAAATTCTAGGGGAGGGGAGAAAAGAGAGAAGGGGGGGACCTGGGGTGGGGGGCAAGCGATGTTTGCCCGTCAGTCGGGTCCGGAGTGAGGAGCTCGGGCGCTGGAGCGGAGGGAGACTCCTGAGCTTAAGCTTGCCGCCGCCACGGCCACCGCTTGGGCCTTTGCCTGGAGGGAGCCGCAGAGGGTCCATCGCTGCCGTCCTCTGGAGGGCAGCGCGATTAGGGGCCTGGACCTCCAGTCCGGGAGGGATTTTTCGTCGTCCCCCCTCCCCCCAACCAGGGAGCCGGAGAGCGGCCGCCAAACAAAGGTACCAGTCGCCGCCGCGGGAGGAGGAGGAGCCGTAGCCTCAGCCTCAGCAGCCGCTGGACCCACCGCCCTTCTTCCCAGTCTCTTCACCCAGGCCTGCTGGTTTTGGGGGGGAGGAGGAGAAGGGATTCTGGACGTGCCAGGGTCAGATCTCGCCTCTGAGGAAGGTAGGGACGTTCTCCGGGGCTTTCGCGGTTTCCTAAGGGAGCCCTTTTGGGAGTCACTGGGCACGGCCGGGGAGCAGGGGAAGGTAGTAGCGGTGGTCTCGCCAGCGCCCGAATTCTGGGCCTCGGCCTCTCAGGAGCCCCCGCCCCCCCTCCAGCTTTTGCCGTGTCCGAGCCGCCCCCTGGTCGGGTGGCCGCACACTCAGCGGCTTAGGGGCCTCAGTGGGGGGCCCCGGCGGATGGGGGGCCGTGCCGCCTCCCGGGCCCTCGGCTCTCGGCGTCCCGGTGGCGGCGGCAGATGTTGATCCCGCTCCCACTTGTCGGGTCTCCATTCGCAACGGGACGTGGGCAGAGGCTCTGCGGAGGGTCGGTCCTGCTCGCGGCCCTGAGGCCCGCCGGGCCCCTCGACGGCCCCCGGCCGGGCTCTCGCTCTGAAGCGGAGCGGTGCGGCCGTGGGGGCCCGGCCGGGCGCGGAGGCCCGTGGAGAGGGCGGCCGGCCCAGCGCCGGACTCCGGGCTTGTTGTGAGTTTCTTCTCTGACAGAAATGGCGTCATTGTCGGAGACGGGAAACTCCGTCTGGTCCCGACAATGGGGACTGGAAGCCGCCGAGCTCTGTAGGAGGCTGAGTTTGCGGGGATGGCGAGGCGGGAGGGAGCCCCGAATCGGCGTGTGATGAGGGTTCGGGGGCTGACGCCCTGCGCGGTTCGCTCTTCGGGGTTCGGTCTTCGCTCAGTTCCTCCCCTCCGCCTCCGCCAGTGCAGAGGGGTGCCCGTGGTGTTGTTGACAGGGTGTCTTTTGTTTCCCCTCCAGGTGCAGGTGAACCCGGTGTTTTCGAGGGTGTATCGGTCCCAGAATCATCATGAAGGTAAGATAGCCTTCGGAAAACGAACCCCTGGGGTTAAAGAGTGCAGGAAGTAAGGGGCAAAGGGGTTTGGATGAGGTCGCTGCGTGAGGCCTCCAAGTTGTGCAGAGGAAGGTGTGTTTGGTGGCTCGGTGACCGAGCCCTTCCCCGGGAGAAGTGGGGGTCAGCTGGCGTGAATATTCACGAGCTTTGCTGTGGAGTTGGAGTCAGTAATAGGGTATCTCACTGGAGGTGATTCTCCTGTGTACATCGTCTGTTTTTGCAGAGAATGGGAGGAATAGCTGCATGGATTGTAGTGTTTTAAAGGTAAAATAAAAAGCAGGTCAAGTAATCTGAATCTAGAAACTGAACTGTATTGTGGTGCTCTCAGTTACACTGATGAAAGAAAATCTCTCAGTACTGTGAAATTTTAGCAGAAACCGTTAGATTAGCTGCAAAAATAATCTTAGTTGAAAGACTTTAAAAGAGAATTTTGGAGATCTTTATACACTTCACAGATGGCAGTTCCTTGTATCTTCCAGGGACTTAGGGTTGTATGTTTTATTTTTCTTTATTGATCTACTTGGTTTGCAAATTACCTGCTAAATTCCTATATCAGTTTCATGTAAATGAGTGTTTTAAGAATGAGTCCTTTTTTTAGTCACAGATCCTAGCTAAAACTCATTAATAAAAGAGTGAATGAAAAGTGATTTTTATTAGGTAAGCTATCTGCTTTGGTGTTGGATGAGAATTTTTTAAGAAAAGTGTTGAGTTTAATAATATATAATAAGTTTGGGAGCTTAATAAATACAGAGTTTAGTTTGGAAGCAATTTGTAAGTTGTCACCGTTTTCAGTGTACTACTTGTCACATCTTAATACTCTGTGTTTGCTTAAAAGAAATGTAGTAGTAAGTTGTAGGCCCTTTAGATTTAAATTTTCTTTCTTTCATTTCCCTTTTTTGAAAAAAAGCTTAATCTGCTTAGGAAAATGAAAGTGCATTGGAAACTTCAGTTTAAAAGTTTTAGGGTAAATAGAAGGCAAATGCAGGTTTTTTTGCTGTTATTTTGGAAGTGCTGTTTGTAAGTGCTCATCATTTCCATTCTTACTGCCTTTTTAAAAAAGGCACTATTTAATGTTAAAAGGAAAAAGTTACTAACATACGTTTCTCACTTTATACAAGAAGAATTTCCTGTTATTGTAAGTACAGCAAATCTTCTCTTAGGGAATCAGCTAGTAATCTTTAATGCTCAGAGACTTGGCTTATTTCTTATAACTTAATTTATTATATGGTAAAAGATGAGATGCTGTTCATGATTTGTATTTGCTTTAGCAAAATTTGCAATGCATAATGTTTTTAGTGTTGATTATACTGGGCTTAAATTTTCTTTTTTATGTGTTCTCACTTTTTATTTTATAATGACAGTTGAGCTGTTGAAGGACTTATGCCTCTATTGGATCTTCCCAAATAGATTTATACTTTGAAACAAGTTTATAGGTTTGAATTATCTTATTATTGACAAAAATTTCTTAAATTTTGTTAAGTGACAGAGTAGTGAGGTAACTGCCACAGTATTTAGTAAAAAGGTAGTACTTTCTGGTTGTTGCTATTTATTTATTTATCTATTTATTTACTTATTTTTGAGACAAGTGTCTTACCTGGTCATCCTCAGTAGAGTGCCATGGTGTCTTAGCTCATAGCTCTTGGGCTCAAGTGATTCTCTTGCCTCAGCCTCCCAAGTAGCTGGGACTACAGGCACCCGTCACAACACCTGGCTGTTTTTAGAGATGAGGTCCCCCTCCTGCTCAGGCTGGTTTCCAACTTGTGAGCTCAGGGCAGTCCACCTGCCTTGGCTTCCCAGAGTGCTAGGATTACAGGTATGAGCCACTGTGCCTAGCCCCTATTTTGTTTTAAATGTTATGTTTTAGCAGTTTTCTTATAGTACTATCTTGAAAAATTTAAAAATAAATCCATGTTATTACAGTATAGTATATTCTATATTATAGTAGTATTTTGCATAGTTGTTTTTTTTTTTAGAGACAGAGTCTCACTTTGTGGCCCTTGGTAGAGTGCAGTTGTGTCATAGCTCACAGCAACCTCAAACTCTTAGGCTTGAGCAGTCCTCTTACTTTAACCTCCCTGGTAGCTAGGACTACAGGCTGAGCCCCAGTTAGTTTTTCTAGAGATAGGGTCTCAGTCTTGCTCAGGCTAGTCTTGAACTCCTGAGCTCAAGCCATCCACCCATCTCAGCCTCCCAGAGTGCTGGGATCACAGGTGTGAGCCACTGTGCCTGGCACCTACACAGTGTATTTTTGAGAAATATGAGGAAAGCAGTTTGTGCTTTGATGTAGATCATGATGTTGGTGTTACACTGGGTTTGTAACAGGTTTATTTTTCATACTTTTGTTAGACCTTTCAATAATCAGTGATGGCACATTATCAGGAAATGATAGGTTATTAAAGTTTGTAAATAATTCAGAAACTTAATTTTTATTTATTATATGAGATTAATTTCCTACTTTTTTTTAAATTGAAACTTTTTTTCTGCTTCTGTTTGTGCATGCTGTTCACTACACTGCAGTAAATTTTTGAAAGGGTAGGATAGGTTAGACTCATTGGGGGAGGGACAGAATCTCACTATGTCAGCCTGGGTCATAGCTCACAGCAACCTCAAACTCTTGGGCTTAAATGATTCTCTTGCGTCAGCCTCCCAAGTAGCTGGGACTATAGGCGCCTGCCACAATGCCTGACTATTTTTTTGTTGTAGTTGTCGTTGCTGTTTAGCTGGCCCAGGTGGGGTTTGAACCCACCAGCCTGAGTGTATATGGCTGCCACTATCCACTGAGGTATGGGCACTGCCTGACACATCAGACTTTTTAGGAGTTGAGTGATTTAGATGCTTGACTTGGAATCTGGGTACATGAGCTTTTGTGTATATACCATTCTTTCTTCAAAAGTAACTGGCCTAAACCACATAAAAAAAAATGGATTGATGGCTCAGCGCTTGTGGCTCAAGCGGCTAAGGCGCCAGCCACATACACCTAAGGTGGCGAGTTCGAATCCCTAGCCCGGGCCCGCCAAACAATGATGATGGCTGCAACCAAAAAATGGCCAGGCGTTGTGGCGGGCGCCTGTGGTCCCAGCTACTTGGGAGGCTGAGGCAGGAGACTCGCTTGAGCCCAGGAGTTGGAGGTTGCTGTGAGCTGTGATGCTATGGCACTCTACCCAG
>CAUYQV010044859.1:0-11080 GCA_963574575.1 Galagoides demidoff | reverse complement strand
GGCATCACAGCTCATAGCAACCTCCAACTCCTGGGCTCAAGCGAGTCTCCTGCCTCTGCCTCCCAAGTAGCTGGGACCACAGGCGCCCGCCACAACGCCCGGCCATTTTTTGGTTGCAGCCATCATTGTTGTTTGGCGGGCGGGCTGGGGGTTCGAACCCGCCACCTTAGGTGTACATGGCTGGCGCCTTAGCCAATTGAGCCACAGGTGCCAAGCCTGTACTTACTTTTTCAACTTAAGTACTTTGACTTCTTCCTAAAGGATAATACATCTTTTTTTTTAAATTATTTTTAGTGCCTTTGTACATAAATGGTATATTGAAGAAGTAAATTACATTGTTTCTATTCATTGACTTCCGCAAGTGTCCAAAAATATCTTTCAAAGGAGATCCATCACAAGGGATAATTTTTATGACTGATTATGTCTTGGTAGAAAGAATGACATTATGATTATAAAGCTTAGATTAAACTAGTAAATTTTTTCTGAAAACACATATCCTAAAATTTACGCTAGATTCTAAAGGTTTCAGAACATAGTAACACTTTTTTTTTTTTTTCTGAGACAGAGTTTCCTCGGTTACCTGGGCTAGCGAGCCATGGTCTCAACCTAGCTCATAGCAACCTCAAACTCCTGGGTTCAAGTGATCCTCCTGCCTCAGCCTCCTAAGTAGCTGGAACTACAGGCATATGCCACCACATCCAGCTAATTTTTTTTCTATTGTAGTAGAGACAGGGTCTGACTTTGTTCAGGGTAGTCTTGAACTCCTGAGCTCAAGCAATCTGCCCTTGTTGGCCTCCCAGAGTGCTAGGATTACAGGCATGAGCCACCGTGCCTGGCCTCACAAAAAGTTTTATAATCCATTTGTGATATTAATGTTCATATCCCTCCATACGGACAAATAAACATCATCAAAATAATATCCCTCTCTTCTTCCTTAAAAAAATAAATTTCAAGTCTGATCACAGGTTATACTATTCCCAAAAGGAAATCCCTCAAATGGTCTGTCAGACTATGAATTCCTATGCTGCCACTGATACACTATTACTAGATTTAAGTGTTTCTCAAATTCAATTTACTGGCAAAATTGATACACTTCTGGGCACTAAATTGAGTTGTAACCGAAAGACTAAATTGAAAGAGTGGGATATACCTAAACCAAAACCTAGCTCAGTTGGTCAAGCACTATTAAAAGATCTGGTTAAAAGCAGGCTGGACTCAAATACCACTCTGTCACCCTTGGTAGAGTACTGTGGCATCATAGCTCACAGCAACCTCAAACTCTTGGGCTCAAGGGATTCTCTTACCTTAACCTCCCAAGTAGCTGGACTACAGGCGCCCTCCACAACATCCGGCTACTTTTAGAGATGAGGTCTCGCTGTGGCTCAGACTGGTTTCCAACCTGTGAGCTCAGGCAACCTACCCCTGGCCTCCCAGAGTGCTGGGATTACAGGCATGAGCTACTGCACCCAGCCTACTCAAACACTTTAATATTAATCTATAGCTATTTAGTGAACATCCACTATGGATAGGGATCTCAGGGGAGAAAAGGACAGAATAAGACAGTCAAAACCTCTTATGGACAAATGCTCATCTCCAGATGTGTTCTAAATTTAGCTCTACCAGATGTGTTTCTCTGGTAAATTTCTTAGTCTGTCTAACTCTCAGTTTCTCAGTCTATCAAAACAGAGATAATAAACCCTATCCCATAGAGTTTTAATGGGGATTGAATTAAATGAGCCAATATAAGGAAAGTGTTTCTTATTAGGTATCAATAAATGTTATTTCCTTTCTCTTCATGTACTGTCAAGAAAACTGTAACTGATAAGTAATAAACACAGCATTCTACCTGGAAAAGATCTGTCTTCATCACCTCCATGAAGAGAAACTCCCTTATTTTCTGGCATATACTTCTTGGTAATGGGCAAGGACATCAGCCGAATATGATGGATGAATGAACGCCAGGTGTGAGCTCCAGAAAGCACCGGTTCAGGTGCTAATGGGCTGAAAGGTTGAATCACAGAGTAGGCAGTGAGCAAGATTAATCCCATGGTTATGAGGACCTACAAAAAAAAACACAAGTAAGCCATTAATAATTGTCCCAGCAAACAAAATATCTTAATTCCAAGAAAAAAACAGTCCTCTTCTGCTATTTCCAATGTGCCTTAAGAACTGATACATTTTCATAAATAAGCTATTTACATTCATTTCTGGAAGCATTTAAAACTTTAGAGCTGGACGGTCATGGTGGCTCATGCCTGTAATCCTAGCACTCTGACCGGCTGAGGTGGGTGGATTGCTTGAGCTCATGAGTTTGAGACCAGCTTGAGCAAGAGTGAGACCCTATATCTACCCCAAATAGGAAAACTTAGCCAGGTGTTGTGGCAGGCACCTCTAGTCCCAGCTACATGAGAGGCTGTAGCCAGAGGACCACTTGAGACCAGGAGTTTGAGGTTGCTGTGAGTTATGATTCTACAGCATTCTACAGAGTGAGACTCTATCTCAAAACAAATAAACAAACAAAAGAAAAACAAAACTTTAGAGTTATGAGGACTGAAAGGCTTACAAAACTTCTAACATACAGTCAGGAGCTATGTCCACCATTACAAAATACACACAAATAAAAGTTTAATCATAAATACATAGCTTTTACCTAAGACATTTAACAACATTGTCAAAATTTCCAAGTAACACATGGTAACAAGAAGAAAGGCCAATTTATTCACAGAAAAAGCAAGGCTCAATAGGGGAATCAGGCAAAAAATATTTGGGAAGAATGTTTAGGAGTTTGTGCTCTAAGTGATTTCCAAGTCAGAATATAGCATTACCTTAGACACAGCTATAAGGAGAGGATACTGGGGTGGCCCCCTCTGAGGTTCATTCTTTTCCAGGAGCTGCCTGATAAATTTTTCAATTGCCTTCTCTGACATGCCACACTGATGGCCTGTCTGTCGCACCAAATCAACAGTCTCTGAAAGTTTGTCATAAATGCTGAGCTCATTGGCAGCAAGATCCATGTCTTCCAATATAAAATCCCTGAGAGAAAGAAAATAAATGTAAAAGAGAAACATGGTTGAAGTACTTCTTCCTCAAAGCTACTACTTTCTTTAGAATAGTGTTTCTTGACCATCTGTAGGGAAGGACCAGTTTTGTGTTTCTCTCAATCCATGGCAGACTAATACTTTTATAAAATACAGTATGTTGAGATCATGCCAAATTGCTGTATAGGTTTCTAAATCTTACTTAATCGTGGGTTAGTACAGTTTACATATCAGCACTCGTTTCAAACACTCTGAGGAGCACTAGTCTAGAGCACAGTGGATCCTAATGGTACTCTGAAGCACTACACTGACATACAAAATGATTTCTGAAACTAGTCACAGGAGATCTGTTACTAGTAATTTACTAAAAAAAAAAAAAAAAGGAGTATAAACAGCATTGTTACTCATTTATTTCTTTCCAATTATAGCAGACAGACCTTTAGCAATCCGAGAAGAGAAACCTGAGAGGACCCCTAAAGGTGAGATTTACTGTGGGGAATATGGTAACAAGCTTTGTTCTAGGCAGAGCCAGGGATTCCAGACAATATAAAAACCCTGGCACGGAAGCTCCTCAGACCTTGCAGCTTACAGCCTCATGCTTTTCCACAAATATAATTTTGGATAACAAAAGACAATTTATTTATATTGTATATGCTTAAAAGATCTACAACTCATTTCAAAATTCAATTTGTGCTCAAGGTTATTTTAAAGCCAGGTTTTTTCATAGCACTCCTAGAAGAAAAGGCAAAAACTAAAATGGTAAAGTAGAGTTCTCTCTATACCATTTGTAAAATAAAATTAAGGTCTTTTTTTAAAAGTTCTTTTTAAAACTCCTTTGTATTTTATAGGAGGAAGAACAGTGATTAGGATTTGTAGTCTCTTCTAGTAGGTTTTTTTGTCCTTTTTAAAAAAAAATACATAGGGCCCTCTTATTTTGCATACTTCATACCTAACCTCAAAAAGCAGTGACACGATACACTCATATTCTTTCTGTAAGGAGCTGCTGCCACCTGTAGGGTAAAGGACAACAGACATGTTGCTCCAGCAGAGAAAAGGAGGCCTGAAATGCCACAATCAACACACACATCAGCACATCTCTTCCAGCAGCGTGCCTCCCAATGACTCCTTGTTTGTTCCTTTTAAAACCTGGCCTGACACTGAAATTACCTAGAGAGTTTTTAATAAATGTTCGTACTTGGGCCTTAACCCAGGTCAATTAGATCAGAATCAGAAGACTTCTAATGGTGGATTAACAGGCATGAAATCTAGACTTTGAGGGCGGTGCCTATGGCTCAGTGGGTAGGGAGCCAGCCCATATACTGAGGGTGATGAGTTTGAACCCAGCCCCGGCCAAACTGCAACAAAATAATAGCCGGGCATTGTGGCGGGCACCTGTAGTCCCAGCTACTCAGGAGGCTGAGGCAAGAGAATCACCTAAGCTCAGGAGTTGGAGGTTGCCGTGAGCTGTAACATCACAGCACTCTGCTGAGGGTGATAAAGTGAGATTCTGTCTCAAAAAAAGAAAAAAAAAATCTAGACTTTGAGGAACTGGGTGGAGGGGAAGGGATGGAGGAACCCCCCCCCCACTCAGATAATAGGATGGTGTAAACTACAGTTGGGCCTTGAACAACACTGGTGTGAACTGCTCAGGTTCATTTATACATGCATTTTTTCCAACCAAATGAGAATTAAAAATACAGTATTTGTGGGACACAAAACTCACATACATGAAAGGGCAACTGCTTATACAGGTAGGATTCCCCAGAACTGACTGGGGGTTTTGTGTATGTGCAGATTCAGATATACTTGGGGGTCCTAGAACCAATACCTCAAATATATCAAAAGACAACTGCATTTGGAAACATGTATTTTTCAACAAAATGATGCTGGTTGGGACAACTGGATATGTACACATAAAAGATAAAGTTGGATGGTTCTTTATATTATAAACAAAAATTAATCAAAATGCATTACACATATAAATATATGAGCAAAATTCTTAGTAGAAAACACAGGGAGAAAGCTTCATGGTACTGGATTAGACAATGGCTTTTTGGACATGACACAAAAGGACATGGAGCAAAAGAAAGAATAAAAATTGCCAGGCTCGGTGGTGAGTGCCTGTAGTCCCAGCTACTTAGGAGGCTAAGACAGGAGGATAGCTTGAGGCCAGGAGTTCCGGGCTGTAGTGTGCTATGCTGATTGGGTGTCCACACTGTGTTCAGCATCAATATGCCTCCAGGGGGTGGGAGGCGGGGCACCAGGTTGCCTACGGAGGAGTGAACCAGCCCAGGTTGGAGACAGAGCAGGTTAAAGCTCCCATGCTGATCAGTAGTGGGATCACACCTGTGAATAGCCAATGCACTCTAGCCTGGGTAATATAGTGAGTCCCTGTTGCTAATTAAAATAATAATAATAATAAATAAATAAGAAAAAATAAAAATTAAAAACTTTTGTGCTTCAAATGATAACACTGTGAAAGTAAAATAACCCACTGAATGAAAGAAAATATTTGCAAATCATGTATCTGATGGTGACTAGCATACAGAATACCTAAGAATTCTTACAAATTGGCTCGATGCCTGTAGCTCAAATGGCTAAGGCACCAGCCACATACGCCAGAGCTGGTGGGTTCCAATCTGGCCCAGGCCTACCAAACAGTGACAACTAAACCAAAAAATAGCCAGGTGTTGTAATCCAAGCTACTCAATAGGCTGAGGCAAGAGAATCACTTAAGCCCAGGAGGAGGAGGGGAGTTTGGTATGAGCTGTGACACCATGGCACTCTATCCAGGGTGATAGCTTGAGGCTCTCAAAAAAAAAAAAAAAAAGCAGCACCTGTGGCTCAAAGGAGTAGGGCACTGGCCCCATATGCCAGAGGTGATGGGTTCAAACTCAGCCGTGGCCAAAAACTTAAAAAAAAAAAAAAGAATTCTTATAAAACAATAATAAAAGACCAATAACTAACATAATCAAAAATAAAGGATCTGAATAGCCATTTTTCCAAATAAACTACATAAATGGCCAATAAACACATACAAATATACTAAACATTATTAGCCATCAGAGAAATAGAGATCAAAATCACAATAAGATAACATTTCACATCTACTGGGACAGCTATGATCGAAAAGTCAGATAACAGAGCTGGTACAGTATCTCAGTGCTGTAATCCCAGCACTCTGGGAAGCTGAGGCAGGACTGCTTGAGCTTGGGAGTTCAAGTTCAAGCCCTGAACAAGAGTGATACCCCATCTTTACCAAAACCACAAAAAATTATCTGGGCATGGTTGTGTATGCCTATAGTCCCAGCTACTCAGGAGGCTGAGGTAAGAGGATAGCTTGAGTCCAAAAGTTTGAGGCTGCTGTGAGTTAGGATGTTGCCACGTCATTCTATCCAGTGTGTCAGAGCGAGCGAGACTCTGTCTCCCCCCCACCAAAAAAGAGGTCAGATAATATGTGTTGGTGAAGACATGGAGCAACTGGAACTCTTATATACTCTTAGTGGGAATATAAAATGGTACAGCCACTTTGGAAAAGTTTGACATTCCTCAAAAAGTTAAACAGAATTACCATTTGACTCAGCAATTCCACTCCTAGGTATGTACCCAAGAGAACTGAAAATAAGTACAAAAATTTGACACAAATGTTAACAGCAGTACTGTTTAGAATAGCACCCAAATGGAAGCAACTCCAATGTCTAAGAACTGACAAAAGGACAAACAAAATGTGGTATAACCACATAACACAGTATTATTGAACAATATGAAGGAATGCAGTAGTGATACATGCTACAAAATGAATGAACCTAAAATGTGCTAAGTGAAAAATTAGAGTCACAAAAGATGACCTATTATCTGAATGTATTTCTTTTTTTTTTTTTTGAGACGGAGCCTCAAACTATCCCCCTGGGTAGAGTGCCATGGCATCACAGCTCATAGCAACCTCCAACTCCTGGGCTCAAGCGAGTCTCCTGCCTCCGCCTCCCAAGTAGCTGGGACCACAGGCGCCTGCCATAACGCCCGGCCCTTTTTTGGTTGCAGCCATCATTGTTGTTTGGCGGGTCCGGGCTGGGGATTCAAACCCGCCACCTTAGGTGTACGTGGCTGGCGCCTTAGCCGATTGAGCCACAGGCGCTGAGCCTCAGTTATTGTTTTAAAACGTTCTGCTTCTACTCTTAGAGAGTTTCACTTGTACCCCTGTAAGATAAAAAATATGGAACGCTTCACAAATTTGTGTGTCATCCTTGCGCAGGGGCCATGCTAATCTTCTCTGTATCGTTCCAATTTTAGTATATGTGCTGCCGAAGCGAGCACTCTGTTCAATCTTAATTCTGCCACTTACTGTGAGTTCTGCACTTCTCAAGGATTAAAGGAGAGAAAAATCACCAAGGGGTTCTTGTTAAAATGTAGGCTCTGTGGAGGAGCTGGAGACACTGCATCTCTAACCGCTTCCCAGGCAGTGCTGGCCTGAGGACCACCTGACAGCAGAGAGCTCCATGAACTCTTTCTAACTCCTTTCCATATGAAAACCCTCTAAGACCACGAGCACCTCTAGACTGAGTATCAGTCACCCAAATACCTGACACATTTCCGGGCATACACATCTGCAAGTGCATATACAGCTATCAAAAATAAAGTGGCATTAAACTGTTCATCTTCTCCCACCCTGAGTTGTGCTCCTTTCCCATTTTCTACCTCACCTCCATTCTTGTGGTCACCCACACCTGGGGGCATGCTCGGGGCTGAGTTTTTGGTTTCTGATTCCACACAGTTATTTCAATTCTTTCGGTGTACATCCTAATTCCAATCCTTCTGCTCCTTCCATTTCTACTGCCAAATACCTGTCTCAGTGCCTACAAAACCCTCCATCAGGACAGGAGACTTTTCCCTTGCTATGTACTTTTTATGATGTTAAATGTAAACAAAGTATCATGCCTGTGGGAGAACAAATGTCAATTGTCCTTTATGAAGATTATTTCATAATTTTCCTCCATAATGATCATGGAGGAATGCAACCACTGTAGTCCTGTTATGCTTAACCTTGCACTTATGTGCTTACTCTGTGACTGTGAAACAAAGTAGGAAAGATCCCTCCAGCCATCACTAAGTCTGTGGGAAAACACACAACAAAGACATCCCAAGATATGCAAAGGGAACAGGAGCCCAGGGCAGCAGGACAAGTTACTGACTTGTGACATTAGCTCCGCATGTCAACTGCAACAAAACAGTAGTCACATGCAGTAAGAAAGAGGGCATGTGTGTTAGCAGCAACAGCTGGTTGCAGAAAGGGCTAAGGCACACACTAGTTAGGGAAAGCCAAGTCTGCACCTTCTACATATCCCGCTACACTGTGTAGCATTTTTGGTAACTTTTTCCTTACACTTCTTTGTTCTGACTTTCAATAAATACCCATTGGAACCTGGAGTCAGGGCCACACTCCCACCGTGTCTGGGCCTCCAGAACTGCAGTACTTTGCAGTAGTCACGTCACTTTGCACTGCTCCCAAGAACTAGGAGACTCTGCCATGCCTCACATGCCAATGTCATGCTCAGTTTAAGAATCACCCCTAAGGCTCCTTTTTAGAGATAGCTTGTTCCCCTACCCAAGCGGACCTTCAGTGCCTCTGTTCCTCATCGCATAACCTTGCCTCCTCTGACTGTGCTCTCTGTAGTATCCCCAACATAAGGTGAAAAGCACAGCTACCTCCCCAGGCTTGCTCATGCCGGGCCTCCAACTCCTTTCTGTCTTTCTTTCTTTTTTGAGACAGAGTCTCAAGCTGTTGCCCTGGGTAGTGTGCTGTGGCATCACAGCTCACAGCAACCTCAAACTCTTGGATTTAAGCGATTCTCCTGCCTCAGCCTCCTAAGTAGCTGAGACTATAGGCACACACCAAAACACCTGGCTATTTTTGTTGTTGTTGCAGTTGTCATTGTTGTTTAGCTGGCTAGGGCTGGGTTCGAACCTGCCAGCCTGGATGTATGTGGCCAGTGCCCTGCCCACTGAGCAAAGGGCACCACCTATTCCTTTCCTATTATCCTACTCTTTATCAAAAAAGCTGATTCAGGCTAAAAAGGTTAAACCGGTTTCCTTACCAGGGGTCCTTCAGTGCCCTTGATCACAAATACAGGCTCTGAAACTCTAAGAAGGTAAGATTAGGTAGAGTGCCAACTGCTGATTTATTGCCTCGTGGCTCCAAATTCACCCTCTTTGGCTGCTGTGAAATGGATGTGGGCCCTTGAACTACTTTTCCTTTGCCAGTGGGCAGGATGTCAAACTTTATCTGTAGAAGGCGTTGGAGGCAAGCATCGCCTTTGGAAGTCAAGGCTCTCTTAGCAGCCTTCCTGGTGTGGGTCCCCTCCCCCAGTGCCAAGCTCCTATATGATGCTGCCGCCAGCAGCTACCCCAGCACCCCCATGTGCTTCTGGACACACAACTTCCCATGAGCAGCTTTCCTTGGCACCCCTGAGGGTGGATTTTCTTCAAATTCTAGACAGTGAATTTCTAACAAATTTCTCTAGCATAGCACCATGCTCACTTCTCCACAAAAGACTCACTGAGACATGGCCATGCCCTCTAACTAGGTCTGGATCAGCCCTGGGGAGGGGGTTCTTCCTTAGGTGCTCTACCTCAGCCCGAGAAGTAGGGGCCTCCTGCCTTATATACCAGTTCTCTTTACTTCCTACTAGCCAGTCCCTCATTAAATTACTCCCCTGTTGTAGTAAATGCTTTTTATAAAACTTTTTATGTAGTAATGCTTTTTATAAAACTTTACCCATTTATTTATTTTAAACTTCATTTATTTATTTTCTTTAAGAGAGCAGACTCTCGGTGGTACCCATGGCTCAGTGGGTAGAGCGTTGGCCCCCTATACCAAGGCTGGCAAGTTCGAGCCCCACCAGGGCCTGCCAAACAATAATGACAACTGCAACAAAAAAATAGCCAGACGTTGTGGCAGATGTCTATAGTCCTTGCTACTCCAGAGGGTGAGGCAAGAGACTCGCTTAAGCTCAAGAGTTTGAAGTTGCTGTGATGCCACGGCACTCTACTGAGGGTGACATAGTGAGACACTGTCTTAAAAAAAAGAGAGAGAAAGCAGATTCTCTTTATCACCTATACGAGACAAGCAAGGGAGCTGGGGAGAGAGTGAACAGCCAGCCTCCGTTCCCCTCCTCTGGGGCTCTGGGCAAACAAGGGACTCAGTCTCTAGCCAGGGAAACCCAGTCCCTTAGAGGGCGCTGGAATGGGTAAGGGTGGGGTCTTTAAATAGAGGAAGAGCCTGGAAAGGGAAAACCGGATCATGCTCTTAGCACACCATATATATATTCCTTGAGCTTACTGAGCTTAACTTGGCAGAAAGAGAAGCCTCAGAGGAAGAGCTAAAGGCCTTTGATGATGAAACAGTTGTGGGTGACTTACTCATAAAGGTTATACACGTCCTAGGGGCCATTCTCAAAATCTTTCTCTGTGAAGGGAATGTCCTGAATTACACAGCGGAATGGACGCTGAAAAATATTCCGAACATTATCAATATGATAACTTCGCAGGTGTTCAGGATGATTTCAGAGGTTGCCATTACAGGAGAGATGCCATAGAGAAGGGACTTAAGAATCATACTGGGTGAGCCCAAAACTTTACCTGTTTAAATTACCATGTGAATTCTCCCTGTCAATTAGACCCAGACTGATAAATGATACATCTTCCTAAACTCACCAGGCCTGGATCCCTATTTCTTTTTTTTTTTTTTGAGATGGAGCCTCAAGCTATCCCCCTGGGTACAGTGCCATGGCATTGGCATCACGTCTCATAGCAACCTCCAACTCCTGGGCTCAAGCGAGTGTCCTGTCTCAGCCTCCCAAGTAGCTGGGACCACAGGCGCCCGCCACAATGCCTGGCCATTTTTTGGTTGCAGCCATCATTGTTGTTTGGCGGGCCCGGGCTGGGGATTCGAACCCGCCACCTTAGGTGTCCGTGGCTGGCGCCTTAGCTGATTGAACCACAGGCGCCGAGCCAATCTGCTTTTAATTTTTACTAAAAAAGCCCCC
>CAUYQV010044854.1:0-22487 GCA_963574575.1 Galagoides demidoff | reverse complement strand
AGATAAATGTTTGATCTTTTGGAGTGATCCCACAACTCTCTCAGGGAATGATCAGTTTTTACTCTCCATTTGTCTGTCTTTTTGAGTGTTGGGAATGTTCAAAAGCTTTGTCTTCAGTTTCAGAGATCCTTTCTTCTGCCTAGTCAACTCTATTACTAAGGCATGCTACTGTATTTTTGAGTTCCTCAACTAACTTTTTCATTTCCTTGAGCTGCTATCTCTCCTATCTCTTTTCTCATTATGTCCATATCTTTGGTGACTTGGGCTTTGAATTCATTATTTTCTTGAGACAACTTTAGAACTACTCTTTGGAATTCAATTTCTATCTTTTGTTCCATTCTATTTATCTTATTTGCCATCCATATTCTGAATTTGATTTCTGATATTGCTGCCATTCGTCTATGCATGACATCTTCAGTTGTATCTCCATTGTCATTTCTTTGGGGGGGCAGTTGACCTACTCTGGTTATTCTTGTTGCCAGAGTTCTTCTGTTGGGCCTGCAGATTTTCCATCATTTGGTTATTAGAACTGGTAGGGTGAGATTGAATTGGGGTTCCCAGGTAGTAGAGATAGCCCCTTACCAAAGCACTAGGCTTTGTAATTGTGGTTTATCTCCTACAACCTTACAAAGGCCCCTTTCAGAGTTTTAGCTGGAGACTCTGAGGACCTACTTGGTGAGACAGTACAAGCTAGCTTTGTTTTGATATCAGCCAACCCCTACCCTATCTTAAGAAACCACAGTATTAGGTTTAAATCTTGACTGTGAAGAGATACAAACAGATGCAGTGCCCAGTCCCCACCCTTCAGTTCTTTTCTGCTATAGACCTTTGAAGGTCAACCTCAGAATGTCCTCGAGTGGACAGCCCTGGATATGGGTTCCGATCAAATTGTCTCAGGCAGTGCAAACCCTGCCCAACAGAGAGAAATTCAAGGGTCTCCAATAGTACAATTGGAGCCAGGGATTCACACTCCCACCCACCAGACTCAGTCCACACAGTTGTCCACTTCTCTGCTCACAGGCCCAGCTGGAGCCAGGGGCCATGCCCCCACCCACCAGTCTCAGTCCACATCCAGCTGGCCTGTGCTTACTAGACCAGTTGGAGTCAGGGGACCACGCCCTCACCTGCCAGTCTCAGGCCATTGCCTGGCAAGCCTCTGTTCACAGGCTCTGTTGGAGTCAGGGCACCAGGCTGCCCTCTGGTCTCAGTCCACACACACAGCTAGCTTCTGCTTGCCAGACATTTGGAGTCAGGGGACCATGCTCCTGCTTGCCAGTCTCAGTCCTCTGCCTGGCAAGCCTCTGTTCGCAGGCTCTGTTAGAGTCAGGGCACTGCACTCCACCCGCAGGTCTCAGTCCTCACCTGGTAAGCCTCTGCTCACCAGCTCCACTGGAGACCGTGGACCATGCCCTAACCCTCAGGTCTTGGTTCACACCCTGTAAGCCACTGCTTGAGGGTTCTTTTTGAATCAGGGTACCTCATCCTTGCTCTCAGGTTGTAGTTCATGCCTATCAAGCCTCTGCACGCAGGCCCAGCAGGGGCTGGAAACCAGCCCTGACTGCTGAACTCAGTCCACAGGGGGCAACTACTCTTTTGCTGTGGGTGCTGTTAGTGCCAGGGGTTCTGCACCCTGTCCTGCCAGATACAGCCTGAACCGAGGGTCAACACTACCACTAATTGGGCATAGTCATAACCAAGGGTTTGCTCCTCCTCCTGCCAAATGTCCCTTTCTTCCCACACCCTCTTCTCCATTAGTCACAGATTCCGTCCTGATGGTTGGTGGTCCACGCTATGTCCAGATCTCTCAGGAAAAGACTGAACACTCTATGCTCTGCAGGGGGCAAAAATTCAGATCACCATGTGAGGGGGAAAGGGTGGACTGGGAGCTTGGAATTTTTGGGGAAAATATCTGTTCAATTTTATGCCTAGGGGTGGTGTCTAGGTTCATAAGTGGGACCTCCCTGGAGAAAGAGACCTAGAGTTTAACGGCTCTCTCCAGTGAGGTACAATGAGAGGTCTTTTGTTCCCTGCTCACTGGCAGATAGCCTGCAGCAGGCCCCCTGCTTAGGGGAGGGGTCCCCCATCCTCTAGTTAATAGGCTTTGTACCTGTAATTTGTTCTCTTGAATGCTCTTCCTTGGAGTTACAGCTTGCCAAACTTCTTTCTTGGCTCAGCTCTCCATCTTTGGCTTCATAGAGTCCGATTCTGTCCAGGTTTTCTTCCTCTGCTCAGGAGTCTCTGCTGAGGGTTGCTACTAGTAGGCCATCTCCCAGAATTCCCTGACATGCTCTTAATATTAAATGTCATTTTCTTGTCTGTGCAGTTTCCATTTTTTCATTTGCTCTTATCCTTTATCTCTGTCAAAACTCACCTAAAAATTAATTCTTACAAGGAGATATTCATCATTGGCTTGGCTTGATATTTTTGATAACTTTATTGTTATAGTTTTCCAAGATGAACTTGGAGCTCCATTCAGCTATCCTACATTAAATTCACTTATGTGGTATTCTTTCATGTCTACTTGAGTTATTGTTTCAGTGTAGGTTCTTGTGTATATAAATAGTTTTAAGAATTCCTGAAGACAGAAAGTGTGTTATGGATCTATTATACTGTCCTGTGTCTCCACAGGGTCCTTTCTCAGTCAAGAAACATTGCTGGCTGACTGCCTAGAACCAGAATGCAGCAACCCCTTCATAGAAATGTATTTTAACGAGATAAACATTCCTTAGAGAGCCCAGGAATTTTCCAGAAATTCCCTCATGTGTCTACTTTAGTCCAAAATTTAGTCCTGAATGCCCCTCTAGAGGCTTACTTGACTGTGTCATTTTCTAGCCACTGAGGACATCCTGGAAATTCTGAGCTCCTGTTGTTTTCCTTTTCCTGCTTTTGCTTCGATAGCAGAGCTCACATGCTGCCAATGATTTCCATAATATGACAGTCTGTGAATGTTAATATTACTCAAATTAAAATGCCTATTTCTTTGTGTCTAATCCTCACTGATCCCCTGCCGAGTCCTACGACTGGGCTGTGAAAAGTCCCCCAAATTGTGCAGCTGTTTAATGGCTCTCACTTATTCACTGCAGCACTCATAAATGACAGATCACAGAAAAGCAGCAACTCAGATGTCAAAACAGACATTGAAATTTTCATGAAAAATCCACAAGGCCAGAGTCATCCTGGCTTTTTTCTCTTAATTGCATCAGTGAAGAGATGGCATGATTTACCTTGGCCACTACTGAAATGCAAATGAGCATGAACTTGAAGATCTTGGGGGTGGGGAGCTTTTCCAAAACTGGCTCATAGAATACCCGAAGAATAAACTGAACACTGCTATCTATTACTATGCACCAAGCACTCTACTAGGCACTTTCATATAACTGTCTAAGTATATTAAATCAAATCTTCTTGTACTTAAAACTTTTTTTTTCTCCTTCCTACGTAGGTTGTACCCTTTCCTGAGATAATAACCAAAGTAGTGTGTTGAGGAGAAAAGTTTCAGGAACCTTACAGGATTTTACTTCACCACTTGTAGGCTGTCAAATACAATTGATAACGACAGTACTATGGTGCAATGCAACTTTCCAAGTAAAATTGATGAACCTGGAGCTCTAGAGTACAACATGGAGGCTACAGTTAATAACAGGGCATTGCATTCAGCATCTTTGCTAGATTACAGCTGCTCTTACCATAGGGAGGAAAAATGAGTAACTATCTTAGGTGATGGATATGTTAATTTGATTCACCATATTAACCATTTTACTGCCTATTAATACATGTATCTTATAACATCATATTGTGTGCTTTAAATATATGTAACAAAATTTATTAATATTAAACAAGATAAAGTTAATGAGTAACAATTGTTTAATGATAGCTTTTGAATCATTCCCGTATCATAAATAATATGTCTTACATATATAATTTATTTAAAAAATTCTCTTTATGACAGAAATAGACAACAAATTTGGAAAGAAGGTGAAATCTAAATAAGAAATTAACGAACATTTGTCTTTCTTCAACAGAGACAGCTATGTTCAACAATGTATAGGCAGCTCTTGCTACATAACTTTCTTTCTAACAGGGGGAAATTTAAAAGAAGAATCACTGGAATCACTCATTGTCTACAAGCCAATTTAGGGCATACTGATCTAGGGGAGACTTGACCAGGTTTGTTTCCAGGTCTTGAGCCTGTGGGTTAGATACTTAGGTTTTGTTGAATCACAGTGCAAACATATGTCCTGTGTGTTGTTATCTGGTTGTTACAGCTATTTTCCAAGTGGTTCAAGGGAACCTATACAATATTCCAGTCATAATAAAAACAGTACTTCTCATATGCATAAGGCATTAAAGTTTTTAGGGCATATCCATATTCACGTAACTTGAGACAAGAAACTTCTCTCTCTCCACCCCCAGTTCCCATATTTTCACTCATCTCCTTCATTATCTTTTATTAAATATGTCCTTCGCCCTAATTGTGTCCACTTGTCTCCTGTCTAGTCGTCAATTCCTATATTGACAAGTAATGCTAGAGAAATCTCAAAACTGTGAGTCCTCTTTAGATGTTTACTCTCTTGGGTTTTAAAAGAGTAATTTAGCAATCTTTTGTCTTACCCATGACCTCTTCCACTCTTTTCAGTTGTTACTATAATTCTTTAAGTAATTTTCATCACTGACTCATGTTCTAACCCATTTCATTTCTCCAAGTTGTAGAAATCATCTATTTCGTCTGTATCAGGAGAACACATGCAGTTGCCTACATGCACCATGTTCTTTTTTTGCCCTGGTGTTATGGTGCTTTCCCTTCCGTGTCCTGGAATCTGCATGCCTCTCCTCCCTCTCAGAAGCTCTAAATACACCATTAGTTCAGCCTTGTTCTTTCTAAATATGTGCTTTAAAACACTCATGTCAATGAATTACAATTATTTGTTCGTATGTCATTCACTGAAAATGAGCACCTGGTGTGTGGCCGTTCTGGGACTGTGGCCATCACACTGGTTTTCTGACCCCTGCACCAGCAGTCCAATCCCGGCTGCCCCAACCAGGATGTGGTCTGGAATGAGATGGAGTGATGATTGCTTTCCTCAGCTTTTGGCAGAGGATGAGCTAAAATGCAAGGTTGAGAGATGGAGAAACAAGTCCATTTGGTCTTTGAAGGCAGGACTCCTGGTGCCAAAATTGAGATCAAGAGGTCACTAGGTGCAAAAGACAGGCACTTATCATGGTAGGGTAAGATCTACTGGGTTGTCAGGCTGTTGGTGAATATTTGAAGATCGTTTGCCATTTATGGAACCCTAAGTGTTTTTTCATCTTGAGTGTAGACAGGTATACACTCAATTCGGATGTGCATAACAAATCCTTCACCAACTGAGTGAGTTAGGTATGACAAGTATTATTAGTTCATTTTTTAACAAGTAGATTTGATATTTTATTCAATAACTCAAAATAAAAATATCAAAGCACCCACACTCAAACTCAGGTCTTCTTTATTCAAGCATGTTCTATCCATAGCACTGACAGCTTAGGTTTTAAATTTATTCCAGAGAAAAACCTTGTCACATGCAAGTCTCTACTACCCTCACCACCCGCTTTGTACTCTTTTCACAAATATCTTATAACTTACTTAAATGTACCCTAGTAGGCACATCTCAAGAATGGCAAGATGTATTTATGAAAAATTCCAAACTGTCATAAAAATATCACAATGGGCACAAATGTAGATAGCTGCATATCCAGACCTGTATCCACCTCTTGCCTTAGAATAAATTTGAAATTGAACCTGCAATTTCAAAGCCAAGGTGCTTTTGTTTCATCTACTTGGGTTTTTCCAAGAGGTTCTTTTCTGTCTTCATTATCTCCTTTGTATTTTCCTGACCTGATCCCAAACTTTAACTTTATTTTTAAATATCTCCATGAGACCACAAGGAATGATGTTTTTGTTCACCCAACTCCATTTTCTGAGAAGGTGTCATGATGTAATTTGACTTATATTACTTTTAAGACATGGAAACTAAATTTTCTGTTATTTGTTTAAACTTTGCCTTTTGACTGAATTGCTGTGTCAATCGGAGATATTTGTCAAAATTCCACTCAATCTTTAAAATCATTTCCAATCATCTCTTCTTTCCATTTGAGTAATTTCTGCTTCTTTTATTTAAACCATCAATTCAGGACTCTTTCTACTACATTGAGATAAATCTTATGTTTATCCATCTCCCGTGTAAACTCGGTTTTCTTTACAATATCCTGCCAGGGCTTTGTTTAGTCAGCACTTACTGCATATATGCTAAGTAAATGGATGAGGGCTAAAGGCTCAAGGGGATTATTAAGAAAATAGATGCAAAACGAAGGAATATTGATGAAATCTAACTAATATCCACAGTGAGTTTGTAGGCCATATGTTATCACAAGCCATCACTGTTAGGAGTCTGGGAAAAAAACCAAAACACTGGAATAAAGACATTGGTTTTCTTTCTGCAGTGATCACCTGCTGATTACACCATTCTGGAAAAAAATGAGCAAAAACATCAATTTTGAGTTCATGTGTTGAGGGTAGAGGCGGAGAACAATGCCCATTTTAGTCATGGAAGCTGATGGAAAGTGTGAGCAGTGCTCAGGGCAGAAAATCACCCAGAATTACCTGAAAATTTATTATTCACCAAGCCCTAAATAAGGCCCAGTGTAATGCAATAGGAAGTACATTTCAAATGGATTTCTTTTTCTATCCATCTGCCTGAATCTAATTTACAATTTGCAATTATAAGCATTTCATTAATCAGTTAACAAGGCATATTTATAAGGCACATTAATTCACAGGTTACAACAGCAAACTGACTTTATTTTAAAGGCAACCTTAGTATTTTAGCAGGGAAAACCTAATGCTGTTTATTCCAGTGCTCAGTGTTACAATTAAGTGTTGGACTGGGAATTAGGTTTAAGATGTAAATCAACTAGTATGCTAATAAATGCTTTAGTGTATTATTAATAGTTTAAAGAAGTGATTGGTGATTGAGTCTGCATGACATACGATAGGTGGCAACATGAATACCAACATTTTAAAAATACAGACCCTATAGAAGAAATGATTAAAGAATTAATCTTTCATGCGAGCATGTTAGATTCTTGCCTTTGTCATTTCTGGGAAAGGTGATCATAATGACTTGCCTATTGCTACATAATCAGGAGAAATGATATAATCTTTAAGTTCTTAGAAACATTTGCAATCAACAATTCTAGACATAGTTAAGTTACTGAATAAGCATTTTGGAAAAGATAATGTAATTCTGGTTTTCTGCACCTGTGAATTATAGATCTAAATTGTGTGACTGATGGTGAATAATTATCCCAAGTAAATTTCAGTTTAATCATATATAAGCTTCCTTGTTTGATCTGAAAGTCTACTAATACCAGGAACATTTTGAATCTCTGGGCTAATATATGTGCTTCTTTTTCAAGTTCTCATCTGTTAAATTGAGTCAAAAGCCAAGCCAGATCTTAGGTCTTTGGACAATTTTTTTCGGTTAAGGTTTTTTTTTTCTTCTTATTTCTTTTTAAACCTTGCTCTGCCTTTCTGAGTCAAAATAGAGTTCTCATTCACTCTTTTACCTAACCTGGCATTGACTATCTCGTTAAGTGTGAAAAATATTATCAGAAGCATAATCAATGTTTTCTGAAATGCCCATGTCCTACCAGCTAATCCAAAACCTCATGGTTCAATAGCAAATCTGACTTGATAATTATAACCCTACTATCATTTTAACAATGCCCAGAAACATGTAAAACACGTAAATATGACTTTGTATTTTCCATCCAGTAGCATTGTATGTGATTAGCATTTATTGCCTGGAGCTTTAGCAGGAAGTATTGAGTAGCTTTCAAATAATGCTGCCAGTAGTAAAATGTTGGATTTTGCTGCAGGTAAAATGTGTCCTATCAAATAATAATCAGCAGCCAATTCACTGGTGTATTCGAGGAGAGAATTCACATTTGGCAAGTTATAAACCAACAGAGACATTGACATTGATTGGAATATTCTGACTCCTCCCGAACACTTGTCACACATATTCTTGGAAACACCATAGTTTGGATACTTATTTATATTAATATGACTATATATATTATCAAGAGAATATATGTATTAATAAGAGAATATATATATTATTAAGAGACAATCTATATATTCTCTTAGTTACAAACTACCCGAAAGACAATCATTATTTTAATACAGTTCTATTTGTTACTATGAGATGACTGACTTTTCAGATCATACTGGATATATTATCAAGTTACAGTAATAGCTAGAAAAATGCTCAGACATTATTGCAGAGGCCCCATGTTTCAGTGGGAGGTCCCTAGGAAGACCACCCCGACTTGAGGCTGGATTCTAGGGGGATGAGGAGCTGGGGACTGAAAGGTGTCTCTGCATCTCTGGATTTCCACTGTTACAAAGTGAGGCGTCTGTCCTAGATTATATCCCAAGTCATTTCCACTTCTGGGAAAAAAAATAACATTCAAAACCAGCAAATTCTAATTTTCAAGCCATTAGATCCCACTTCACATTTATATTACTTGGTATGTTTTAGGAATTGCAGTGTAAACCCATTAAGGTGATTATTGTTCTTCAATCCTGGTTGACTTAATTATGAGAACCTTTTTCTTCAGGACCTTTTTTCCTAATTTAGGCAAAAGATAAACAGAATCCATGTATTACACTAGGGAGTGAGTATGTCAATAAACTAAACAAGAAAGTATCTAGTTCTCATAATTAAGACTGACTCTCAGAAAGGCAATTCTGTGCCTTAAGGCTCTGCTTTTTTGATCCAGAATTGTGATGAGTTAGGAGTGGTAGTAAAGTATTCAGAGAGCTAATGATTAATTTGGGGGTAACAAACAAGCTGGAACCATGGCGTTTTCATACAGCTTTTGAGTAAAGGACCAAATTGCTACCATTTTACCCCTAAAGGATACTCACTTTCTTACTATAAGTTATTTCATTAAGTAGAACTTAATACCTACAATACATTGTATTATAAATGGCTAATCCAAGATTTAGATTTAGTTTATGACCTTGTCATCATCAGGTACAAAGGGAGAAGGCCATCTATTTGTGTATAATTGCATTTAAATTTTATTCCATAACAGTTGAAATGAAAATTGTTAGTCATATAAAGCAGCACTTTAAAGATTAAACACTCTGGTTATTTAAAGAGGCCTAAAAAAAAGGGAGTTTTTTTAAAGAAAAATTCCTCCCCTTTTGTAGACCGTATCAGAATCTATTCATGTGGCTTTGTGCTGGATGAATAGGTTTGTGTGGGTGGCTGTGGGGAGAGAAGGGCTTTGCATTTGCTCAGAAGACTTCCCATTTTCTAAAATTAAAAATGCTGTCAGTTACCATAAATTAAATTTAATTGAAATCATTTGGTATCAAATATCTAAAAACAATAACCAAACTGAAGAGGGGAAAAAAGGTAAAATGAGAGTAAGAAAAAGTGACAAAGATCCGAACATCTCTTCTAAAACAAACAAAGAGGAAACCGGAGTGATGAAGACCTTAAGGCAGTGTATTTAGTCATTTAGTTGTTACTTGCACACCAGGCAAGTTAGAAATTAGTAGGGGCAGCACCCTACCTCTGGGCTTTGCAACCTGATCTTTTTGCCTCGGTCCTGCTGCTAACTTTCTGAGAGAGACAAGGAGCGAACATCAAGGAAACTTAAAAGGGAAACAATTGGTGGAGTAGGTGAGATACGGTGGAAAAAGATGAGGGAAGGGAAATTGGGGTGAGGGACAATCTGCAGGTGATGGAGAAGACCTGAGGAAAGGGGCAGAGAAATTGAGGGGTGTGCCATAATTGGAGAAAAGGAAAAGTGATTTAAACCCTGAGTTCCGGACATCTGGACGTTCCAGAATATTAAGAAAAGAAAAGCAACGGTGGGAGCTTATGCGTTAAGCAGTTTCTGCCTAGAAAAACTTTTCCAGTCTTGCAAATCAGGAAATTAGGCTTACATGGAGTTATTATTAGTATTTTGTTGGCAATGTGGGACCCCCCTGTAACTTGTCTGTGAATACTATTTTTAACCTCACAGATTTCAGCTACTACCATTTATACAAAACTACATTATTAGAACACTGTAAAACTCTATAAGGGATTTGAAATAAAATCGTTTGTCATTTCAGTGAGAGTTTTGGTATTGTTTTGTGTATTATTAAATATTCAATTTCAGTGTCTGAATTTAACATTCTGAATTAAGGATTAATGCAATTTTCACACTCTCCAGGCTTGAAATTGGTAAAATAAGTATAAACTGGACTCAAGTTTACCTTTGGAAAGCAAATAATATTCTTATGGCTGGGTAGGTTTTGTGTGCTCCCTCCAGACTTTATGTTGAAATGTGATTCTTAGTGTTGGGAGTGGGTCCTAGTAGCAGGTGTCTGTGTCTTGCAGGTGGGTCACTGGTGAATAGATTAATGTCTCACCCTGGGAGTGAGAATTCTCCCTCTACTTACTGTGAGAGCTGGTTTCAAAAAAGAGCCTGGGTTTTTGCTCCTTCCTCACTGCTTCCTTTGCCCTCTAGTCTCTATGCACCCCAGTTCCCCTTTCCCTTCTGCCATGAGTGGGAGCAGCTTGAGACCCTCATCAGATAGAGATGCCTAATCTTGAATTTTCCTTCCATCTGGAATCTTGATCAAAATGAAACTTTCTTTCTTTCTTTCTTTCTTTTTTTGTAAATATAAATAACCCAGACTCAGGCAGACCTTTATAGAACACAAAATGGACAAAGACAACTTTCTTTACTAGCATCAGTAATTCAATGGGGCAAAACATTTGATAAGGCAAAAATTTAAATACTGAGATCATTTTCTTTAAAAGCAGCAAAGCACTTTAAAAGTACTCGCTCCACTAAGAACAACAATTATGTTAACAAACTTTTTAAATTTCAAATTAATATGAGGGTACAAATTTTTACCTTGTAACAAATTACATTGTTCTCACTTCCAAGGTAAAGTTCCAGTTGTAAAAGAACCCCTCCCCCAGGAGTGTGCTGTACACTCTCACATTGTGCCCATTAGGTGAGATCCCCCCACATGCCCTCCTTCCTTCTACAGTCATCCTTTCCCCACCCTCCTCCCCCGCACCTGTAATAGACTATATTGCATTTTATTGTTCATATGAGCATGTAGTTGTTTATATATTGGTTTCATGTTAAAATTGAGTACATTGGAATTTATTTTTCCATTTTTTTTTGTTAAATGATAGCTGTATACATTAATGCAAACATGGGGTACAGTGTAGTGTTTTCATATACAATTTGAAATACTTTCATCAAGCTGGTTTACATAGACTTTACATCATTTACTTAGTTATTGTGTTAAAACATTTATACTCTAATTCTAGAAAAGTTCACTTGTACCCTTGTTAGAGAGACCATATAGGTGATCTTTCCAGTCACCTTCCCACCACCCATCCACCCTTCTCTCTTCCCCTTCCGCACCCCCTCCCCATATTCTTAGGCTAGAATTAAGTTGTAGCTTTCATTTGAGAGCTATAAATTAGTTTCATAAAAGGGCTGTGTACATTGGATACTTTTTCTTCCATTCTTGTGATACTTTGCTAAGAACATTTTCCAGTTCCATCCATGTAAACATGAAGAAGGTAAAGTCTCCATTTTTCTTTAGGGCTGCATAGTATTCCATGGTGTACATATACCACAGTTTACTGATCCATTCATGGATTGATGGACACTTGGGCTTCTTCCATGACCTGGCAATTATGAATTGGGCTGCAATAAACATTCTGATACAAATATCTTTATTGTCATGTGATTTTTTTATCTTCTGGGTATATACCTAATAATGGAATTGTAGGATTGAATGGCAGGTCAATTTTTAGTTCTCTAAGTGTTCTCCAGACGTCTTTCCAAAAGGAACGTATTAGTTTGCATTCCCACCAGCAGTGTAGAAGTGTTCCCTTTTCTCCACATCCATGCCAGCAACTGTGGTTTTGGGTTTTTGTGATATGGGCTAATCTTACTGAAGTTAGGTGATATCTCAAAGTAGTTTTGATTTGCATTTCTCTAATGATTAAGGATGGTGAGCATTTTTTCATATATCTATAGGCTGCATGCCTATCTTCTTTGGTGAAATTCTTCTTCAAGTCCTTTGCCCACCCTGCAATGGGATCACTTTTTTTTTTTTTTGCTAATGCGTTTGAGTTCTCTATGGATTCTGGTTATTAAACCTTTGTTGGAGATATAACCTGCAAATATTTTCTCCCACTCTGAGGGGTGTCTGCATGCTTTACTTACCATGCTCTTGGCTGTGCAGAAGCTCTTTAGTTTGATCAGGTCACAGTAGTGTATTTTTGATGTTGCTTCAATTGCCTGTGGGGTCCGTCTCATAAACAATTCGCACAGGCCGATTTCTTCAAGTGTTTTCCCTATTTTTCCATTCTTCACATACATTATTGAAAAGTATGTGTTTGAACTCCATCCAGGTAAACATAAAAGATGTAAATTCTCCATCTTTTTTATGCCTGATTAGTATTCCATGGTATACTTATACCACAATTTGTTGATCCGTTCATGGGTTGATGGGTACTTGGGTTGCTTCCACAACTTGGCAATTATGAATTGAGACACAATAAATAAACATTCTTATGCAAATGTCTTTCTGGTAAGATTATTTCTGAAGAACAACCATGATGTTAATCAGAGACTATTTAAATATATTTTTCAAAAAGGTTTATGAGGGCCTTACTGGGTCCCCTATTAGCCTAGTTGAATTGGTGAATAAATAACAATATCCAATGCCTGCTGCCCTTTAAATGGGTCACCAAGGTAAACATCATTAGTTTCTTATTTGACATCTATTTCCCTCTTCTTACCGGAAACAAGACCAGAACATTATTTAAATTTTATATATATATTTATTTATTTACTTATTTGTACAAACTTATGGAATACATGTGAAATTTTGTGACATGCAAAGATTATGTAGGAGTCAAGATGGGGCTTTTAGGGTATTAATCATCCAAATATTGTATGTTGTAGTCATTAACAATTTCTCACCAACCTTCCTTCCCCCACCCCCTCACCTGTCTGCCTCATTTCCTGTCATTATTCTCCCTGTGTCCACGTGAACACGTTTTCTAGCACCCACTTATGAGTGAGAACATGTGATACTGTCTTTCTGTGCCTATCTTGTTTCACTTACGATAACAGCCTCCAGTTTCATGCATGCTGCTGCAGGTAGCATAATTTCACTCTTTTTTATGAGTGAATGGTATTCCACCTTGTATGTATAACACATTTTCTTTATCCATTAGTCCATCGATGGACTCATGTTGATCCCATATATTTGCTATTGTGAACATGTAAGTGCATGAATCTCATTGACAGATTGATTTATTCTCCTTTGGATACATACCCAATAGTGGGATTTATGGATTGGTTCATAGTTCTTTTTTTAGTTTTTAGAGAAATCTCCATACCATTTTCCACAGTACTATTATAGTTTACATTCCCACCAACAGTAAATAAGAGTTCTCTTTTCTCCACATCCTTGCCAATGTCTATTATTTTCTGCCATTTTAGCCTAAACCACCTATAATTATTTTATAAGATGTACACATCCTCTCACCACACAGAGGGATACACTATGAATATTTTAGATATGTTCTTTCAATTGTGTATCTGTGTGTCTATTTATCTGACTTTTCTCATCTGCACCAAATTCTATCCTACTCTATATACAAATATATAATAGGGCTTATTTCTTGTAACTTTGCATCATGATCATGTGGTTGAAGAAGTATATATCCATAGATTAAGAGGCATTTTAAACAAGGGAATGAGGTCATGAAGAGCCCATAATGTCCCAGAGAATAGATAGAAGCAAGAAAGAGGTGGATTGGGACACATGTTAAATGTAGCAGCTGACAGTAATTGAGTGATGTTGTTAATAAACAAGATTAGAAGTCACTCGTCTAGACTAGACCTTGCCGGCCACATCTGGCTTGCAGATGTCTTTAGTTTGATCCACAAAGTGTTTTTTTTTTTTTCAATTAAGTTAGTTGCCAACATTTATAAATTGATAGATTATATATATAAAACCTGAACTGGCATGTTGGAAAAAACAGAAGAATTGACAAATCAAAGGCCACATTCCTACATGGAAAATATTGCCTGGAGACGTGGTGGACACTCGTAAATGAATCATGTGTTTTCTAGTCTCCTCATTGCCTGGATTCTATAGGCCTTTGAATTTACCAATGCAAGGGGCCAGTCCAAATGCTGATTTCTTCATAACTTTTTTATTAGTATTATTATTTTTTGAGAGCCTAACCTTTCACTGAGCTGCACTAAATGGGGAAGAGCAGGGATCACAGACTTCCATGTCTTGTAAGCTTATAGTAAAGATTCTCAAATTGTATATAGAAACAACACACTGTACCCTGTGATAGTATTAATGTACATAGCTATGATTTAATAAAATAAATAAATAAATAAAAGATTCTCAGCAATTATTTGATAACTGGCCATAATTTTTCATGGACAGGAAATTAAAATGTATTTTAAAAATTCATATTCTCAAATGAACAACATAAAAGCCATAATAAGTTACAGCTTCCATCCAGTTTCCATATGCATTAATTGAACAATCAAGAGGCCACGAGTTTGGTTTCGAAAATGAAAAATTAAATGCTTTTCATTTAAACAAAAACTCCAGTGTTTTATAGTCAAGCTGCCAGAAGAACAGGTATTCTTTTCATGCTAGTCATATGTGGATGGTGGGGGTAAAGAGGGAGACAGAAGGGCTATTAAAATTTGTAATTTGTAAGCAATATAGCAATGGTGACCTTTGTATCAAATGCTACATCTAGTCCTTCTGCAATGAAGATCATGTTCCTGAGTAAATACAGCTATTCATCAGAATGAACTATAGAGTTTAAATGCTGCTTTATAACATCCAAACAAAGGAAGAATACAGGATACAAGACCGGCAAATGCCCTATGGAGCCTTAGAAATTAAAAACAATCTCATAGGAGTAATGGTTTTTAAAATCCACATATGGATAATGATTTGGAATCGTTGAAAAGTTTCTCATGTCTTATGGCCCTCTTGGTGCCTTCTAAAGTTTCATGCCCTCATCGTGGAGAAAGAGAGAACTGAGGGAAAAAAAGGTTTTCCTTTATATTAAAATCATCCATTTTAAATACTTACAATATGTTTTCCATTTCCAATTTGCGAAATCTGCTTTTTTCAGCTGTCTTATTCTTTTAAGGAGAAAGTCAATGGGCTCTCTTTGGGACCAGTGACCTTGACTCATTAGTTATCTGGATCTCTGCTGAATATCATTTGTTTCTCACTTCACAAGATACAGCATTTGAATTTAATGGAGGCAGAAAGATAAGGGTTGAGAGGCCAGGAGACAAAAGCATGCAAAAGCAGTATTCAGGTGGTGGAACTGAGTCAGAGCTTATGTCCTCTTATGACATCATGTGACTCAGAAATGAGATGTTGCTTCATATGTATGCTGCTAAGAAAGGTTTGGATCTGAAGGCTAGAACTTCAGTTACCTTCTCCAAGGCAATTCGCCAAAGATAATGACTTTCACCAAAGTCAACTTTAGCAGGTCTGTGTTTCTCAAGTGCAGGTAATTGTGATGTGGCAAAATGCAGGCAGGGCCACATAGCAATCAGGCATTTTAACAATATATAGAGAAATATTTATTAAAATTAGAACGGGGAATTTATTCACTTTAAATTATTTGTATAGAAGCATATAGCTTCGAAGAAATTGTCACCATAGGCAAGATTTCAAGAAATACACATCGTAGGCATAAACGGATGCTTTTTCTATGCCATATCATATTTCAATTTAAGATCAATTCCCTCTCTACAAAGTTTACTTCTAAAGCTAAGGGATGATAGCTTTAAATCACTCACAGATGTTGATGTTTAGAAGCCTTCTGCTTCTTATAGTCAGACATCTCTGCTGGCATATGGGCAACTCTAAACAATATGAATATTACTTCAACCAAAAGAGTAACTTAAAATGCTATCAGAATTAGGCTGGATGTAGTGGCTTGTGCCTGTAAGCCTAGCACTTTGGGTAGTCAAGGTAGGAAGATTGCTTGAGGCCAGGAATTTGAGACTAGTCTGAGGGCCATAGAGAGGCTCCTCTACAAAAAATAAAAATATTAGCCAGGTGGCTTGCTGCACACCTGTTGTTCCAGCTACTCAGGAATCTGAGGCAGGAGACTCTTTTGACTCCAAGAGTTTGAGGTCATAGTGTCAGCCTGGGAAACAGTGTGAGGCCTTGTCTCTAAAAAAAGAAAAACAAATCAGAATTTGTCTCTCATCCCATGCCATTTTAACAAGCTTGCTCCAACTTCAGAATATTTATGCAACAGCTTTGTTAATCTACTAGCTTTATAAGAAAGATAATACATAAACACCTTCATCAGTAAACCGTAGCTCTGCATCTATTTTCCTGATTTGTGTTAAGATGCCAAACATCAACAATATTTTTTTTTTTTTAAATTCAGGATATGGAATCATCAGATGAGATTATACATGTGGTCTTTCATCCAGCTTGGCTGTTGGTTATGAGATGCACATTGGAGTGGAGATGGGGGAGGAGAGGAAGTGCAGCCAAGATGAGGGGAGCAGGGGGCGGTGAGGGGGGATGAGGAAGTAAGGGAGGGAGAGAGAGAGGAACCAAAAGGGAATTGAGAATCGAGGTTACCACTAATATTTGTAATCCTTTTTTTTTTTTTTTGTAGGTACCTATCTCCATAAGCAAATTGATTTCCAATATATTATAAAATTTGTAGTCCCATGTGAAGAATAGTGATTTGTCAATGATAGCTTAAAATAATGGTAGGGTAGAGTATGTACTTGTTTTGCTCATTGTCTGATCAGTGCACATGAAGATTTGTTACGGAGTCCAGGCATTATTTCTTTACCAGACATCAAATCTATTGGCACCTTGAACTTCCTAGCCATCAAAACCATAGTTAAATTATGGGAAGCAAAATAAATTTGTTCGTTATTTAAGACATTCAGTCTGTGGTATTTTTTTTTTTTATAGCAATCCAAACAAACTAAGACATATAGCATTGCTTTATTTTTCTATTTCTATGAAACCATGAAACACATCAGAAATAACTTGCTGTCCTCCACACTCTGACCTGGATATTTCGTTATGTTTTCACCTTATCCTGTCAAAGGAGAACCTCCCATCCTCTAAGCCAGTTGCTGTAACAGCCAGGCTTCACTTCCATCCCCTGTATTCAGGGAGACGTTTGCTCTTTTGTCTTCATTTTGAATGTTGGTTTGCAGCACCCTGGTTCTGTCAATGCTTAACCAACACAAATCTTTCTAAGTATCTATAGCAGCACTTGTACATGACTAATACTTCAGGTCTATTCAGTGTTAAATCTAAATTGCCCATTATTAAATTAAAGAGGGGTTTCAAAATCTAATAAATGCTGGGAAATATGGTGTTTTTAATGCTTTTACTGCTGTCATGCTGCTGTGCACAGTGCCATGTGGCACATTTCTAGGTTCTGAACCCACCTGTCAGTCAGGAGTCAGAGGAAAGATTTCAGAAAATAGAGACTTGTGTGCATGGAATTCAATTATTGCTTGGGGAAATAAAATGTACTTTATATTCATGTGTTGTACTATCTAATTACCTATAAAGTAATAGTGTCTTGAAAATATTCAAAGAAAGGCATAAAGTAAAAAGCTCATAGGAGTCTCAAGGAATAAGAGGAAAAATGAAAGAATTTGAACCAAAACTTTATAATATGCATGGATGTTTAAATTCTTTTTCATATCACTGTGATCTGTTGAAGTTGTCTAGTAGTCTGTTCTATTCTTTAGTTTTTTAAATGCTGGTTAACCTTAGAGTCATAATGCATCAATTACCCATAATATGTAACTTAGTCTTTTAAATACTAAAGATTTCATAGAGAAGCCATGGGACGTAATATTAGAGACTTCTTTGGAAAAAGATTTTTAAAGAAAGGTCTTAAAAGGCAGTCTAAGGACATTTCTAAAAAGCAATATATGTAATTATTAGGCAATTGTTAGGCCATAACTTAGGAGTCACTGTAGGTTTTGTGTTGGTGTGGCACTAGATTTTAGAGAGATGGGTCTGGCAGCAACGCATGACAGTATTGGAGAGTTTGTTAGTGTGCTCTAGGAATAGTCTAGATAAGACATCTCCATCAGAGTAGTAATGCAGAGGAGGGAAAAGCATCACAATAGAATTTATACAGAACTTATTTGAATAGAAAGAGTAAGAGAGAGGACAGAGTTAGCACCTGAAGGTTTTGAGTGATTAGAATATGTGGCTGTTGTTAGGGCTGGATTATGTTTTCTAAAATTCATTCATACGTTGAGGTCCTGACCCCCAGAATGCATGAATATGAGAAGCTGCACCTTTAAAGAGGCAATCAAATTAAACTAAGACTTTTAGAGTAGGTTCTAATCCAAAGAGAAGATTAGCACACATAGTTTTTGTGTTGTGGGAGAGGACAAGAGTGGATGCCCATGTGTACGAGGGGTGACCACCTGAGAATGCAGCAAGAGCTGGCCATGTCCCAGCCTGGGAGAGACGTCTCGGAGGAGACCATTCTGCTGGCACCTTGATCTTCCACTTCCTGCCTCCAGAACTGTGAGCAAATGAATTTCTGTTGATACCACCCAGTCTGTGGTATTTTATTATGGCCTAAGCAAATTGACAGATGCGATTAACAGAGAGATACATCAAAACAATGGGTAGCTTTGGAGTGTGAAGGGAGGTAGAAAGCGATAAGTCATTTTTATATATTGAGCCTGAAATATTGATAAGACAGGCACGAAAACAATATGAAGAGAAACAAATATACATATAGGTGTTCAAAAATAAACAAATGAAAAGTAAACTTAGACTTTTTTGAGAGAGAATGCAGAAATTTCCTCACAGTTTTTGAAGGTGTTCAAAAATGCCACTTTCTGAAATTTAAATTCGTCATTTTGCATTTTAGTCAACTAGAGACTTTAAAATTTTAACTCAATTTGACAACCCAGGATTTCATCAAAAGTATTTGTTCGATCTAAATCATGTGATAATCTATTATTTTGCAGTTTTTCTTGGTTTTTATGAATACTTAAAAATGAGCAGCATGAGCTTGCTGGTCACCCTGTCTAACCTGCATAAGGAAATTTAGGAGAAAGTGGGATGCCTATTTAGAACTGGTAAAAAATGTGCAGCTTTTTTGGTAGGCAATTGTTTAGCTAATTTTAAGTTCAGTCCAGTGTCCTTCCCTTACCCATGAATAACAAACAAACAAACCTAGAAAACCCAAAATGCACAATAAAATTTAATGCTGTAAAACATTTTTGTTTGAATTAGAATCATATTTTGTGAAAATTATAAGACCTTTAAATATCTTTTATTCTGGTTAGTCTCGTTTTTTAAAGAAAAATCTTATATTTTTTTCCTTTTTCTTATGTATTTTTAAAAATATATCCTGTATCATAATATACTCAGTTCTGGTCACTGTTTTCTTCACTTAGCAGTAAGTCTTGGAAGCTTCTTATGTTGGAAAATAGAGTTCTTTCACCATTTTTACTCATAATTGAATGATATTACACTGTATGAGCATGTTTTGGTTGTTTTCATTTATTTTTTGATATTGCCAACAATGCTGATGTAAATAGTTTTGAATATATATCATTGTGGTATGGAGACTTCTAAACCCCATAGTTTTTAATTAATTTTCAATTTTTATTGGTATATAATGATCTAAAACATAATGTGATGTTTTGATATAGGCATACAATGTGTATTAATGAAATCAGGTAGTTGAGGTGTCCACCACCTTAAGGATTTATCATTGCTTTGTGTTGGGAACATTCCAGTTCTACTCTTTTAGTTATTTTAAAGTATATAAAAACTTATAGTCACTTTATTGTGCTACCAATTATTGTTCACCCTAACTGTATTTCGGCACCCACTAACCATCTCGTTTTTATCTCCCACTCCCTGCTACCTTTCCCAGCCTCTGGTAACCATCATTCTTAGCTTCCATTTATGAGTGAGAACATGTAAGATTTGTCTTTCTGTTCTTGGCTTATTTACTTAACATAATGTTTTTCAGTTCCATCCATGTTGTTGCAGATAACAGGATCGTGTTCTCTCTTATAGTTAAACAATATTTCATTATGGATCTATACCATGATTTCTTTCTCTGTTCATCCATTGGTGGGCATTTAGGTTGATTCCAAATACTGGCTGTTGTAAATAGTGCCACAGTAAACATGAGTGCAGATTTTTTACGGGTTCTAAATAGGCATCCCACTTTCTCCTAAATTTCCTTATGCAGGTTAGCCAGGGTGACCAGCAAGCTGCTCATTTTTAAGTATTCATAAAAACCAAGAAAAACTGCAAAATATTAGATTAAATACATCTTTTCAATGTATTTATTTCCTTTTTCTTTTTTTTGGTATATAACTAGCAGTGCAGAGGTTTCATAGTGGTGTCATTAATTTACGTTCCCACCAACAGTGTACCCTTTCTCCCAAACCTCACCAGCATTTGTTATTGACCATCTTTTTTTATTATTATTAAATCGTATACACATAGATCATGAATACATTTATGCATATGTGGGGAACAATATGTTGTTTTTTTATACAATCTGACGTGCTTACATCAAACCAATCAACATAGCTTTCACCTCATTTACTTGATTATTGTGTTAAGATGTTTATGTTCTACGCTTGACAGATTTGACTTGCGCCCTTGCAATATGTGCCATAGGTGTAGTCACACCATTTACTTTCTCTTTATCAAACCTCCCCCCCCTTCCCACTCCATTTCTCTCCTTTATCCTGTATTGGCCATCTTTTTGATAAAAGCTACTTGAACTGGGGTGAGATGATATCTCATTTTAATTTTGATTTGCATTTCTCTGATAACCACTGATGAGCATGTCTTCATCTACCTGTTGGCTTTATATATGGCTTCTTTTGAGAAATACCTATTCAGATATTTTGTCAATTTTTAATTGGATTATTTAAGGTTTTTCCTATCGAGTAGCTAGAGCTCCTTATATATCCCAGTTATTAATCTTTTGTCAGATGGGTAGTTTGTGAATATTTTCTCCCATTTTATGGGTTGTCTCTTCCCTTTATTGTTAAGCGAGCTTACAAAGTAAGCTTCCCTTTACTGTGGAGAAGCGTTTTAGCGTGATGTGATCCCATTTGTCAAATTTTGCTTTTTTGGATATTAATCAAGAGTTGCCTTGTGCTTTGAGGGTATTAATCAAGAAATCATTGCCTTGACCCATATCCTCATGTGTTTTCCCAATGTTTTCTTTAGTAGTTTCATAGATTTAAAGTCTTAGATTTATATCTTTGATCGATTTTGATTTGATTTTCTGTTTGATAGAGACAGGGTCTAGTTCATTCTTCTGCATATGGGTGTCTAGTTTTCCCAGCACCATTTAGTAAAGAGACTATCCTTCCCCAGTGTATGTTCTTGGCACCTTTGTAAATGATAAATTCAGTATAGATGACAGGATTTATTTTTGTAATACCCATAATTTCCCTCGTCTATTGATGTGTTGTATTATGTTCTATTAAATGGCAGAAAGGATCTTGCATTTGAAATTATAGTTATGGATTTTAAAATAGGTAGGTGTAATATAATCATATAGGTCCTTAAAAGTGGAAGAGGCACTTTTTCATTGTTAGTTGATTAGAAGAATCAGTCAAAGTGATGCAACATGGAAGAAGAGGGAGAAGCAATTGCAAGTGTGAGAAGAACTTGTTCCATTTTTGTAGCTTTTAAGATAGAGCCAGAATTCAGGGAATGTACACATATAGCCTTTAGAAGCTGGTAACTATTCTCAGGTGACAGTCAACAGCAAATGAGTGAATGAATGAGTGAGTGAATACATAAATAAATACATAGGAATCCTTTCTACAATTGTAATTAAATTCTGCTAACACTTTGAATAAACAGAAAACAGATTTTCCCTAGACCCTCCAGACTGAAGTATAGCCCTGTCAAAACTTTGAGGGATTCTAAACTGAAAATCTAGCCAAACCTATTGAACTTCTAATATGAGGTCTCACCATTGCTCAGGCTGGTCTTGTATTCCTGAGCTCAAGCAATCCACCTGCCTTGGCCTCCTTGAACACCATGATTTACAGTTTGTGGTGCTCTTGATAGCTGACCCCAACAGCCAGATTGCCCCTCCAAGCCCAGGCCCAGTGGGCCTCGCTTTTCTCTTTTGTCCCTTCTCTGAGTGTCAGGCTCCATCCTGACTTTTGGATATTTTAGTTTTCTTTTTTTCTTTTTTTTTTTTTTTTTTGAGACGGAGCCTCAAGCTATCCCCCTGGGTAGAGTGCCATGGCATCACAGCTCATAGCAACCTCCAACTCCTGGGCTCAAGCCAGTCTCCTGCCTCCGCCTCCCAAGTAGCTGGGAC